>JAPYZL010005013.1:0-15525 GCA_030522825.1 Platygaster orseoliae | reverse complement strand
TAAAAAGGTTTTTTTTTTAATAAATTTATTCATGACAAATATTTGTAATGAATTTTTTGTTGAATTTGTCCGGATTTTGGTGGCGCACCCTGTACATTTGTGAATCATTCCTGCTATCTATCTTTAAATTCCGTAGGTCTTGAAATAAGCAATTTTAATCATATTTTCAAAAACTCAAATTAAATTGTATCATCTGGAGCTAAGACATTGATTCCAATAGTTATTTATAATAAAAAATAAATGAATAAATCTATTTTTCGCGATAATTTCTGTGTCAAAAAGTCTTGTACTATGTTATTGCACCTAAGTGAAAAGAAAAGAGGTTATTAATCCACCACTTTCGGAAAATTCGATACTCGCTGTCTGTACAGTGTAGAGTATAAGTGGACAAAGGCAAAACGATAAATATGCAATAATTTAAATAGTGATGCATCCGGTATTATATTTCGAGAAAAAAAGAAGCGAAACGTTCGTTCAGTGTAAGACTCTTCAATTTTTCAGCGTCATCGATCCATCGGGAGCAATGCGATGAGTTTATTAACAAGTCGAGGGAAAAGTGGAATGCAGGTCTCGAGTGACGCTGGCAGAAAATAGGAAGAGAACAGAAATTAATTGGAGAAGCGTTTCATTGTGCGAGGAAATGCCGTTTCCGCGATTCGCGTGCCTTTCACCCTCGACGAATAGCTTTTCCAACTTTGATTGGAAACAAACTCTCGGAACGCGTTGAAACGTTTTCTTCTATTTTCGTAAATAAGAACGAGAAAATCCAATGTCCTCGAAAAGTTAACGTTATTTACAGGGGTGGAAACAGGTATTCTTTTGAGAGAAGATACTGAAAATCGATTGAAAAATCAAATTTGATTAACTTCAATCAACTAAAAAAGTTAATTTTATGATTTATTTATTAATTTTTTTGAATAGATTTACAAGAAAAAAAACTTTTATACTGAGAAAAAAATATTATATGTTCAATATAATAAAACTTTCTACAAAATATAGTATTTTATTAACATTCCAGTAAAAGAATAATCATTAGATTTAAATTAAATCTAATTCTTCTTTAAGAAATCAATTGAAATAATTTGAATTGAAAAAATATTGAATAAATCTAAAAAATTCTCCATACTGCAAAAAAAAAGAAATATGTTCAAAAATCATTTTCATACACCTATTCAAATTAACTAATTCGATTGTCATTTTTTACTATTGAAAAAGTACACTGACTTAATAATTAGTATTAATTCTAGATTAGAAATTTTTATCTGTTTTGCTAATATAACAGTTACTTTAGAACGAGTTATACTTGAATATTAATTCTGTAAAAAAATTACTGAATAAATCGTCATCTTTCACCATTTCAAATAAAAAACTGGTTTTACTATCTGTTTCAGTAATTTTTAACTTTCTTATATTAACCATATTCCTACTAATCTAAATAGTATAATGTTACTAAAAAAACCGCAAAATTTGTCATTTTTTATTCTATTATTCACAAGTCTAAATTACTATCCGTTATAAATATCCGTTGTTTAAATATTCAAAAGATATAGAAAATACAATAACAACTTGAAATTTCCGATTTGCTAAAAATCTGCATTAAATACGTTATTTAAAAAATCATTAAAAATTCTGAAAATCTCTTAAACTTTTTTTGAGCAATAAATTCCTCAAACTTACGTAGCAATGAAAAAAAAATATTTATCTTGATAAATACCATGAAACATTAAGAAATCGTGTTTTTTTTTCAAAAGTATGTTAAATGCATAAACTAGTGAGAAACTCTGAAAAAATGAAAATCTCTAGAAAAATTATTAACTAATAAACGTATAGAAACAATAGAAATTTCTACAATTTCTACTCCTAGAGCTTCAAATTCTGAAAATTTTTAGAGGTTTCTATCGAAATAATAAAAAATTCAGCATAATTCATAAATATCGAGTGAATTGAAAATTGTCTCAAAATTTAAGAAATGTGTGAAATCTACAAAATCGGTAAACCAACTGTTATCCAAAAAATTTATTGAAATACTGAAAATCTCTGAAATTCTTAAATTTAGACTTTTTATTTTAGAGATCTAACATATATTGAAATTGTAAAAAAAAATCGTCTGTAATGAACCAAAAATCTTTATAAATAGGGGAGACCGGGGTATTATGAACCACTTGTTTATATGCTCAACGGACTGCTATCAAATCAAGTTTTTCTTCAAATATCAACGCGGGATGTTGTACTATGACAAATTACCTTTCTTTTAGTCATAATAGTTCAATCGAATATCTTCGAATTAAATGATTCCCATACGATTGCAAAAAATTTGCAAGTTTCAAAAATCTCGGGGTATTGTGAGCCACTTTTAAAATTAAAAAACATCTACAAATTTTGTTTGAAAGTGGTAACTTATGTTTCTGAATGGGAATATCATTATTCATTAATAAGAAAAAAAGTAAAAATGATGAAAATCAATCTGAAATGCAATGCTTGCAAGTTCAATAGCTAGTGGTCATTTTGGTGCATTTCAAGTAGATTGCCCAATCGCAGGCTTTGCAAGTGTTCAATGTTTATATTTTGCATAAACAATCATAAAGTATGATGTAACATCAAACACATGAATTTAACTACTTAAATGTCAAAAAATGAGTGGCTCACAACTTTCCGCCAAAAATGGCTCACAATTCCCCAACCCATATTTTTATAAAATGGCCGCAAATAAATTACGCAATGGTAATTTAATTAAATTAACTTTTTTGTAAATTATTTTTTAATTAATTAGTTAATAATTAATTAATTAATTTTAATTTTAATTAATTTTTTAATTAAATTTATTTAATTTAACTAAAATAAATGCTAATTTTAATGTTAATGCAAAATTTCTTTTTTGTGTCAAAAGCTTGAAGTCACATGAATATTATAAACATAGTTACTTGCGTGGATTCACAGAGATTTGTCACAATGATAGACCTCAGAGCAGATTTGTTAGAGCAAAACAACGATGTGGTTGCGCACGTTCACTGATCATTGAAATATTAGCTTGTACAAGTCGATAATAGTTGTTGAAAGCTGCCATGATTTACTAGGGGAAAAAATGGTGCTGGCTCACGATTCCCCGTGGCTCATAATACCCCGGTCTCCCCTAATAATGATACGAAAAATTATGAAAAATTCCTAAAACACAAGAAATCAATAAAATACTTTAAATCTGCCTCAATGCAATTTCTTTTATTACTTATGAAGTTCTTTATTATTCATAAAATCTTCAAATTCTAGAAATTGGAATGAAAATGCCAGAAAATTGTCCCAACCGTAAAAAAATTAATAACGAAAAATATGAAAGGAACTGGAAATCTACGAAACATCAGTTATCGTAGATAACTTTTTTGCCTATAATATCTGGTCCCAAAATATCATATTTCTAAATTAAATGTGCGATCCAAAACTTGATAATCTCACCATATTTCTCATAGTATTTAAAATATTGAAATTCTCTATCTAGGATTCCTACATAAGCTCTTTCAATTATGAAAAAATCAATCCAAAAATCGCGTATCTTGAATCAAAAAATTATAAAACTCTAAACAGGAGCTCATTTCAATCATCTACATTTCCCAGACATTCAAAAAAATAACAAACAGCAACACAAAACATTTACAACAATAAATCATTTTTCTCGTACATTCAAAAAATTGAATGAAATCATCTATCTCTTTCCGGATTCTTAGGGAGGGCATCCCCCCCCCCAAGCCCCGTTTGTTATCTGCTGGCGCGATAGGGAACGTTTTCTTTGGCTGACCACAGACAGATTGTAATCACTGCTGAATTGGAAGGGCAAGCCTGACCACATCCGTGGATATCTACTTATCGGGCTTTATATTTTTTCTTTCTCACCGGTATTTACTGGAGTTTTTCGTACTTATTTTCGTCTCTCGGTCAGCCGGGGTTTTCCACCTTTTTCAACTTTTATACCAACGCGATTTTATCGGGTTCCATCGAAAAACGAATGATGGCCAGCAGTTATTTCCGATGCTGGGTAAATGGACCAAGTTGTGATTTACGAGCGCGATAAGAAGTGATTTTCGATGCTCCGGAAAAAAAACTTCCTGGACGCGTTACAAATTATTGAATGGAGTACTGTACTTAAAACTCAATTATTCGGTCGAAACGGCAATAAAGATAAATAAAAGAAACTACATTTTACGAACTGATTGAGCGAAATTGGAAGAATTTCCGGGAATGATAAAATTTCACAGAGAAAATTTCTCTGGCAATCTACAGCGGTATTTTAATATTTAACAGCACTTGTTTATCTATTTTCCGAACATTCATTATTTTTGCAGTGCTGACCCACTTTGTTTCCAAGCGGAGACTAAACAATTTCAAAGAGATAATTGTGTTCAGTCTCGCATGTCATTCTCGGCAAACTACTGTCTGATTTCTTTTAAGCATAGCTAGATTTCGAACAAATGATTGTGCTATTTTTGTGTATACAATGTTGTAATGAAGCAGTTAAAATCATCGATATTATTTTTCGAAATTTTTGAGACTTGAATAATTTAAAAAATGCATAATTTAAACACCGAAAAAATTGTTATTCAACAAGTTGGAAAACACAGGAAACAGATATCAATTATATGCCTTCAAAATTTGAATTTGAGATTGTATTAAAAATTAATAACCATAAACTGTTATGCGTTCACCTGAAAAGACGACGAAGTTAAAAATCTTTTCTAAGAAAATTACTCGTTCCAGCGAAGTATAACTCAAATTATAGCGACAGTTGAAGTTTGTAAAGCACTTTGAATGACGCTTTGAAAGGACTATCGACAAAAAGTACTTTCATAAAGTGTTTTACTGAAAAACTCCCTACTCGCCAATAAATAATGTCATAAAGTAAGAACATAACTTTTTGTTGGCGATTTTAGTGTTAGATTTTTTCTTTTTTGAATACATGTAAAATTCCTGTTTCTAAAGTTGCAGTCAAACCATAAATACGAGTTTTTTCAAATCGATGAAATGGAATAATTAAAAGTTTTTTTTATATTGTAGTTTCAAGGTTTCAGCATCAACGTGACTTATTTTTTGAAATTTGAAATTTCCAGAATTTACAACAATAATACATACATTTTTTTCATTTATGACTCAAAAATAATTCACTTATTATAAAAAATCGCTTTAAAAATAATACGAAGAATGAATTTTTATATAATCAATTTTTCATCGATTCAATTTTGTAAGTTATTAAATAACCTTTGAAATGTTACATATTTTTCTTATTCCTAAACTTAAAAGTATGAAAAATTTTCAGGGCTTCACAAATATAAAAAATATTGAATGCAAAATATATTATAAAGAAATTTGTTACTGAAAAAAAATATTATATGTAGCGTCTATTGAGAATAAAAAATATATCAAATGTGTAGTAAAAAAAAGTAACATAAAAAGTAAACAGGGTGTATCAAAATCCCCGTGCCAAAAAGAAATCCAATATTCCTTTTTGAATTTCGAGTCGAAAAGACCTTTTCCACTTTTTACAAAACTCAAAATCAAAAAAGCTATTTGAATTTGAAATCCAAAAATTAAATACGTTTTTTCGACAAGTCAGAATAAAAACAACGGAGCACACTCTACCCAAATTATCTTTATATTTTTCTTAGTCGAAAAGCCCTTTGCCACTTTTCGCAAAACTCAAAATGAAAAAAGATGATTGATTGAAACTTATAACTCTATTATCTTTTTTGATTTTGATTTTTGCAAAAAGTGGCAAAAGACTTTTAGATTCATTGTCAGAAAAATATGAAATAAATTTAGGTAAATTTCGGTAGGTGGTTTTTATTCCTACTTGTCGGGGAAGCGCATTTATTGTTTAAATTTCACACTTGAATATCTTTTTTGATTTTGAGTTTTAATTATTATTTTCCATTAAAATTATTAAAAAATTGAAATATTATTTATTTATTATTTGAAAATTTGAATTTATAATTTGTTCGTGATAAAAAATTTAATTTATTGATGATAAATATTAATAATAATAAATCATGAATATTATTCGAAGATAGTTATTCATTATTTACTATTAGTAATGATTCAAATTATTATTATTTATCAATTAAAATTATTAGAAAATTCAAAACTTATTCATTCATTATTTGAACATTTGAATCTAAAATTTGTTCATGATTGAAAATTTAACTGATTCTTGATTATTAATAGATAATTAATATTGATCATAATTAAAATTTATATCATCAATCGAAATTATAATGTATCAGAAAAATATGAAATGAATTCAGGTAAATTTTGCTACTTGGTTTTTATTCCCACTTGTCGAGGGAGCGCATTTATTGTTTAAATTTCACACTTCAATAACTTTTTTGATTTTGAGTATTAATTATATTATCCATTAAAATTATGAGAACATTGAAATTTTATTCATTATGAAAAATGTAATTGATTGATGATTAATAATAATAATAATAATAATAATAATAATAATAATAATAATAATAATAATAATACTAATAATAATAATAATAATAATAATAATAATGAATAAATATTGTTCAATAATAATTTTGGATTATTGTATACTGAATGTAATCTAGATTAATAATATAAATTAAAATTATTAGAAAATTTAGAACTATTTTATTATTTGAATTTATTATACTACTTTTTTTTCTAAATTTGAATCTAAAATTTGTTCATGATCAAAAATTTAACTGATTAATGATTAATAATGAATAATGAATATTGATCATAATTAAAATTTATATCATCAATCGAAATTATAATTTATTAGAAAAATATGAAATAAGTTCAGGTAAATTTTGCTACGTGGTTTTTATTCCCACTTGTCGAGGGAGCGCATTTATTGTTTAAATTTCATACTTGAATATCTTTTTTTATTTTGAGTTTTAATTATTATTATCCATTAAAATTATTATAAATTTAAATTGTATTTATTTATTATTTGAAAATTGGGATATATAATTTTTAATGATGAAAAATGTAATTGATTGATGATTAATATTTATATTAATAATCAATTAATATTATTTAAAAATAATTATTGATTATTTAACATTTATAATAATTTAGATTAATATTATTAATTGAAATTATTAGAAAATTCGAAACTTATTTACTTATTATTTGCAAATTTAAATCTATAATTTGTTTATGATTAAAAATTTAACGGATTAATGTTTAATAATAAATAAATCATATTGATCATAATTCAAATTTATTACATCGAAATTATAATTTGCGATTTCAAATTTTAATTTATTGCAACCGACACGTCGAAATTAAAGATGACCTAATTATCATTTTGATATTTTGAATATTATTCATCTTTTTTTTTTTTTTTTTTTTTTTGTAGCACATTTACTTAATTTTTCGTGCATATTTTCACCATTTTTCATGCACATTTTCATTATCCCTTATGATTACGCATCAGTAATCAAAACATACGCAAGAAATTAAGAATTTCTTAGGCAAGCCACCCGAAAGATGAAAATTTTACTCTAGAAAAATTTCATTTTAGAATTTTTTTAAAGAATTTCATTAAGAATTTTATCTAGAATGTTATTAATATAAAATGTTATTATTAATATTATTAAAAATATTAATTATATTAATTATAATATTGTATTATACAATATATTATTATATATTATTTATATCAATATAACTAATATAATAATATACAAATATAATTAATTATATAATAATATTATACAGGGTGTGTCACAGTTCGCGGAAATTCTTGAAATCATGGATTTCTCATGAAATTCTAAGATAATTTTTGCTTCGCCATTTTTTACAAAACTCAAAATCGAAAAAGTTATTCGACTTTGAAATTTGAACAATAAATGTGCTTTTTCGACAAGTAGGGATAAAAACCACGGACTAAACTTTACCCAAATTTTCTTCATATTTTTCTGAATTAAAAAGTCCTTTGCCACTTTTAAAAAAAACCAAAACAAAAAAAGATATTTGAGTTAGAAGTTTCAACCAATCAGGTTTCTTTGATTTTAAACTCGAATATCTTTTTTTGTTTCGGTTTTTCTGAAAAATGGCAAAGGACTCTTTGATTCAGAAAAATATGAAGAAAATTGAGGTAAAGTTTGATCCGTGGTTTTTATCCCCACTTGTCGAAAAATCGCATTTCTTGTTTAAATTTCAAACTTGAATAACTTTCTTAATTTTGAGTTTTGTAAATAATGGCAAGTGGAAAATTGTCTTAGAATTTCATGAGGAATCCATATCCATGATTTCAAGGATTTCCGCGGACTGTGACACACCCTGTATAATAATAATTAATTAGGTCATAAAGATCACCGTTGGAATCATATAAACAATGACAATTGAAATTATTTAAATTTTTTATATAATAATTAGAATTTTTTAAATAATTAATCCAATTATTCTTAAATACTAATGATATAATAATAATATATTATACAACAAGATCACAAGATCACAAGATTACGCCAAGATCACAAGATCACACCAGGATCAGCAATCCACTCGCTTAAAAATACCCGCAGCGGCGGCGGGGAGGTTTTTTTATAAGATAGAGAGATTATATAATATTATTAATAATATTATGAAAATATCAATAATAATATTAATTATTTTATCGAGAATTTGATTAAGAATTTTATTCTAGAAGAATTCGATCCTACTCAAAAAATCGCGTAACAAAAGAAAAATCACTTACCGGAGTCCTCAGTGGACGCGGATGCCTGTTGAGCGACGGCGACCGACGCCTGAGCCTTCCTCGAGGGCGACGTCTTGCAAGACGCCGCGGGCGGTTGCTTCAAGGCGCTCGTTGGCACCAGGCCCTCCAGCGGCGGCTCGCCCGGCCCGCTGCTCAGTCTCACCAATGTCCACTCGCCCCCGGCCCCGCTGTTGTTCTCCAGAACCTCGACCTGCTGGCCCTTGCTCACGCTCAACTCCCTCGTACCAGTCGCCGCCGAATGGTCCGCAACGACCCATGTCATTTCCACGACCCCGGTCTGCAAAGCGAAAAAGAAAAACCAAAAATAAAACCCTCCGACGTCATTCGGACCATCGGACGAAACGACGAATACGCGGAAAAACAAAGAACGGAAGAGAAGAATGAAAAATCCGATTATCGCAAATCGCGGTGCAACAAAAGCGCTCAAGATCGGTATTTTTAGAAGGAGAAAAAAAATATCATCGGCGAGTATCGACGTTGGCGTATATATATAAAACAGCTGGGAAAAGCTGACAAAGTGGGGCCACCATCGCGGACGGGCAACCATCCGCGACACACGCGCCGGAATCGATACACGTTCCCGAGATAGAGCTGTCTTTGACATCGCGGATCGCTGGAGCGGCATCGTTTCGAAGGCTCGCGTTTATTTAGGACGGCGAATTCACCACGATTTTCGGATGCTTCGGGTGGGGGACCGGCTGAATAAATTCAGATCGAAACTCCAATTAAGGGGGCAATCCCGTGTGACAGCCCGAAAAAAAGGGTATTTTTGGGTACATTTTTGGACATGAAAACAAAAGCTCATCTTTTCAAAACTTTTTCCATGTATTATGCTACTCTTGAAATATAAAATCGATTTCTCGTTAAAAAAATGTATGTAGGAAATATTTTAAATATTTTAAAATCTTAGAGCCAATATTTTCACAATTTCCAAATTCTATTTAATTACGTTGACCAATATTTCAACCTAAATCAGGTCCTCTTTAGCATCAAAAATGGACTTATCATTCATTCAAAAATTTCTTCGTCAGATTCTTTCTTCGTTTCGTAAGATTCGTAAGATTCTTTGTCAGATATATAAATAGGAACATCAAGGACCTGCAATGCAATGTAAGGCCCAAAAAGTTTGAATGATCGAATGTTCACATGAAAATAGTGGGGATTAGAAAATAGTGGGCATTGAAAATTTTGAATTGGAATTATCAGAAACTAGTATTTTTAGCTTTGGAAATAATTGGTATTGAAAATTCTGAGCTGGAAATGACCCAAATTGAAAATTTTCGTTTTGGAAAAAATGGTCATTGGAACACAAAAATTGGAAAACTTGTACCCCAATCAAATAGTAAACTATTTTTTTATTCGTCGTTTTGTTTGTAATTTTGAATTACAATTACGAAATGAGTTCAGAAATAGAGTTTTCAATCGGAAACTGTATTTGATAAATTAGCTGGCTAACTCCATCGGACTTTTGAATTGGTCATGACCCATTGGAGTTTCCATCTGCCTTTTTGCAGGCGGGGGGAGGGGGGAGGTTGTCGATATTTTGGCGATGTCGATGATTTAGTAGCAGATGTGGTTTACACGTTTCGGTCATCGGATTCGGGGAAATAGTAATTTATGCCGCTTGGAAGGAAAATGCCATTATTTTCTGTCGGAGCCGTAAGCGAGAACGAAAACGTAATATGTTGGGAGGGCCTCTTTTCTTTTTAGAGGAATTTTGGGTCCAAAAGTTTTCTGCCGTTTTTGGAATTCTCAGAAATGGTCGAGTCATTCAACTTTCTGATTCGCCAATCACGACGTTTGGCACTACAAAACTCAGGGCCAACTCATGATTGGACTACCAAAGTATTGTTGAATTACTGAAAGTTTTTCACAAAGAAAATTTTTCAAAAGTGAAAAGTTTACGATTGAAAATAAAATTGATTGGTTGGATTTCCATGTTACTTTCAAGGATTCTACGAATTGAAGTTCTGCATTTTTTAAAACAATTTTATAAATTTTTGATGAAATAATATCTACCCAGCTTTAGAGAATTTAAAGCATTTCTAAAATTTTCTGTTATTTATAAAATTTTAGGAGTATTTTCTGGTATTTTTATAAATTTTTAGTATTCCAATGAATCGCACTACATATTTCTAGAATCGAATTTTACAGTATTTAAAATTTCAACGATCTGAGTAATTAAACTGAATTGTAAGAAAACAGCATTGTTTATACGAATCTTACAAATAGTAATATTTTAGACTTCATAAAATCTAAAGAAATTTACAGTATTTTTTGCGGATTCCTATATTAATTTATAGGATAATATGCTCTAGGACCTCAAGTTCTATAAATTTTTGAGAACATAATATGTACATAGTGTTTAAGTATTAATTCATTTCTTGTATTTCTCGAATTTTTTTTAATATTCATGGAATTTTTACGAATGTTTCAGTACTTTCATAATTTTCAGTTTTGTTTTAGATTGCTATAAGATTTCCAGAATTCGATGCTCCGAAAATCAAATTTGAATTTTGTATATTATAATGTTATGGTATTTTATTTTTGCATAATATTTTACATATTGCCAAATACTCTTATATATAGCTGAAAAAATTAAATCTACATAGATTTCCCATATTTTTTTAGTATTTATTAACGGTGTAACATTTTTCTTATATTCTCATAGATTTCTATTATTTCTATATTGCTTCATAGGTTATTTTATACTTTTTTCAGAACTCGGTGCCTTACAATTCAAAGTTTCATATAAATATTCGTTCAAATTCTTCAGAAAACAGTACTATCATGAATTTCTATCACTTTTAGTATTTCTTTAGTGTTTGTATATTTTCTTGTATTTTTATGTAATTCAATCTAAAAGCCTTCATAACCTGAGTGTTGATATCATAACGTCGTGATGAGCGAATAAGCAAGTTGAATAACTTATCGAAAGTTCAATCAATTCACGCTCAATTAACGATTGTCAATTAAACAACAAAGAAAAAAAAATTATGAAAGAATTTGGAGTGAAAAACTGAATTTCTACAATCTTTGAAATTTTAGAATTCAGTTTCAGGATTTCTTTTTTAATACTAAAAAATTAAAGTATATTCATTTTGGATTTTTGAATACCAAGTTTAAAAATTTCATATTTTTTTGACCGTTGACTTCGAATTTAGAAAGTTTTTGTTTTTTTCACAATGGAATTCCCATTTTTCGATTTCGAAAACTTATTTCGAAGGGCTTTCATTAAACAATATGGTTTTCCGCAAAATCCGAACTCTATGAAATCCAAAACTTTTAAGAAAAACTTACGAAACTTCGGAAATATTTGGAACATTTCGTACGCAGAAAAACTAGAAAACTCATTGAAGAAGAAGTTTTAAAATACGTAACTTTGTGAACTTCAATACACAGACTAAAACAGGAAAATTTTACTTTTCTATATCTAATCTAAAATTTTCAAACAGTGGAATGTCAAAAACTTCGAAGTTTTTCAAAATTCAGCATACGAAATGTAAACTTTAGCCGTATATACGAGAAAATTTGGCAGCCAAAAATTTCGAATGTATACAAATTATATTTATAAAATTTAAATTGAAAAAAATTAACAAAGAAAACAATAAATTCAGAGTCTTTATTGTTTTTATTTATTTAATTAAAGATTTTGCTTCGTTTTAGAATGAAACGACACATGTAAAATTTTTATGAAACTTCAGTATCAGTTTCGACATTGTTAGAGAACAAAAAAATTCTTTACAAAATTCGAAATACATAAATATTACAAAACTCGAAGTTATCTTCAAAGATTTTTGTTTGAAGTCAGTATGAGGTTTATCAACAAAATTTTAAAATTGTGAGCTTTAATTCTAAATTTTTATTATCGTCTATTCTAAAGATGTTTCACAATGAAATGGATAATTCTATAAATATAATAATATCATATTTATAGAATATTCTATATATATAACAATATATATATAAAAATATATAGAATATTCTGCAAATATAAAAATATAAAAATGAAATAATATTATAATATGGAATATATTCTATAAATGGAATATATGAAATGGATATTTCTATAAATATTTCAGTATCACGTTTATCAACAAAATTCGAAAATTGTAAGCTTCAATTCTAAATTGTTATTATCATCTATTTTAAAGATGTTTCGCAATGAAATGGATAACAGTCGCTGTTTTTCGCAATATCAGTATCAACGTTTCGGAAAATATCAACAAACGACGGACTGAAGGTGCTTGCGAAAACATGCATGTCACGGTGTCGTTTCGTTTTCACTTATGCGGAGCCGGTAATTGGGGTAATTCTCGTGTGGGTAGATTAAGGAGGGTGGAAGAAGGGCAATATGCGTGTTATATCAGAACACGTGCCACTTAGTTTCAGGATTTTGAAAGGTTATAGAAGTAAATCTTCGTAATTGAGAATCAAAGACGCGAAACAACGTGCCAGTTAAATTTTTCTCCCGTCAATCATTTTTACTGGCGTATAAAAATTACGACCGCAGTTATTTTCGTAATGTCGGAATTTTTTCCATTCACGGTCTGAAAATAAATTTAAATGATAGACAAAATTTGTTGGCAAAGTTTAAATTCAAAATATATGTGATTTTTTTAGATTTAAACTCATCCTTATCCTCATTTTAATTTTTGTTAAAAAAGCAGATGATGATGTGTTTGAAAAGATTTTACATGATGATAATGATCAATGAAAAATTGAAAAAAATTAACTGTTGTATTTTCTACAATGTACTTCAATCTGCCAAGTTTCAAAATATTCTGTTCGTTTTCGAAAAAGTTATGAAATAAAAAAAAACACGGAAAAAATTCCGAGATCAGCAAAATTTCACTGTGATTAATAAAAAAATAAAAAACTGCAATCGATTCAATATTTTATTTTTTATTTCGAAATCAGTCGATCTTTAAATTCGACAATCGAAATGGAAAATCTCTTATCACCAGTTTTATTATGTGTAAACGTAAAATGTAAAAGATTCCAATTTCCTTTAAATTGTATATTTTGAAGTCTGGAGCAACTGCCATCTGATGATTTTTTTCGCTATATTCAATTTTTTTTAGTAAAAGGTAGTCTGTTCATTTTTCCCATTAAAATGTATGCTATTATAAAAAAAAATAACGTTTATGGGTTGTCTAATTTTAAATACGAGAAGATTCACTTTGATATATGATGAAAAATTGTAACGTGAAAAGATTATTTTGTAATCCATCATTTTTCGTGGCAATTATGGCGACCTACAAAAAAGAATCTGGCTTCGACAGACAGCTTCATTCTTCAGTTTTTTTTGTCGCTGGCGTTAGATTAATCTTTTTTTCTAATGCACGAAAAAATATGCTAAGTGCCTTCGAAACCTCGAAGTTAAAAACTGCTTATACAAAGAAATGACTTGATAAATTTTCGATTATTTTTAATTTTAGATTTCTTCATTTTTGAATTCCAAAAGTCGATTGTTACAGGTTTTCATTTACCGAAAATTCGCATCAACTTCCTAAATATTGATATAAAATTGAGGATATTTATGATTTTAAATTTGTAAGTGGTTCATTTTTTGTAAAAATGAATAAAAACTAATTTACACAAATTATCGAACATTTCAATTCGAAACAATCAAATTTCCAGTTTCCCATTACCAATTATTTCTACAACAAAGCTATAAAATTCGTTACTTGGAACAATCGAATCAAGAGCTGCAGCGAAATTACATTGCATATAAATTAAAATATAGATAACCAGGGCGAAGAATTGCAATCACGTGTCTCGTATTTCACATATTTTGATATACATAGTACGTACTCATGTTAATTGTCATGTAAGCATATTTGTACATAATTCATCAACTTCAGGATAATTGAATTCATCAAAGTTCAAACTTCATTAGCGACAGCTATATCGAAACTACGAAATTCGACGCTTTCCGGGTTTCAAGCATACATCCCTAAAGCATAATGTGCTTCAACATTCAATTTCCTGAACAAACAAATTGCGTTCATCATATTAGAGTTATTAACTTCCATGAAATATTCTTAGCTATGAATGTTTAAAAATAGAGTTCTTCTTGGATATAAATATAACTACGATTTCATAAATATGATGATCCTCGAGCTCTCTGAAAAGCTAATATTTATCGAAATAAACTTAGCCTTTAATGACTTTATAAGTTTTGATGAATTCAGAAAAAAATCTTCAGAAATGGCTTTAAATTTAGAATTGTGACAAATGTAAAATTTATAAATAATAATTAGAAAAATGAAATATTAGCAATAAATACAATAATATAATTAAATTATGAATATGAATACAAAAATATTGAAAAATTAAAAAAATTTGAAATTTGAATTACAAAAAAATTCTTTAAATAAATTAGAAAAAAAAACTGTAATAAAAAAATTAATGATAATAGTAAATAATAATAATAAATAATAATAAATAATAGTATATAAAATAAATATAATAATAAATGTATAATATAATAAATATATATATAAATAATAAATAATAATAATTATTAATTAATAATAATAAAAAAATTAAATAAAATACAAATAAGAAACGTGAAATTTGAAAAAATTCAAAATTTAAAATTAAAAAAAAATTGTTAATCAATTAAGTTATAAATATGAAAATGAATATATTAAAATAATAAAAATAAAATATAATTAATAATAGGGGAAAGTGGGGTAATGACGGCCATCGCCATTTTCGGTACTTAAAATTGACGTAGGTCTAAACCGTTTACTGTGACAGAAAGCTTATTCCATAAG
>JAPYZL010005005.1:0-11782 GCA_030522825.1 Platygaster orseoliae | reverse complement strand
TTTTTACGAATATCTCGAAAACGTTTCTTTGAAAAAATTAATGAGTGTCATTTTTGTTTTCAGCGACCTCGAATTAGGCTCAAAAAACTTTTTTTCACAAGGTACATTTTTTGTGTAAACTAGTGTAATAGCTCCTTCTTTTACAATTTTTTCAACTTTGTAACGTAGATAACGAGCCTCATTTGGATAATTTTTATTAAACTTTCAATTACTTTAAATGCCAGGTAGAAAATTCGCATACTTTGCTCACGAACGTTTCAAACTGGGGTTGCACAAACTATTCAGTCGTTCAAGTAACCTTTGGAATAACGCTTTAGATGTTTTATTGTATAGTTTCTGATAGGGTGATTGAAAAAAAAATTTTTTTATTTCGGACGGGAAATTTTCGATTATTGAAGGATATCGGGAAAAAATTCAATTAAAGTTTGTGCTATCACAAAATTCTCAATATTTTTACTCGTTTGTGTTTGCACTTTAAAAAATTTTCGAATACTGACTGATTCAACATTTTCACGATTTTTTTTTTTTTTTTTAATGTATTTTTGACTCGTACTTCAATTTGTTGTTGTCTTACACATATATAAATAGTACTATGAGATGAAAAAAAAAATTTTCTTTGGATATTTCATAGTCAGAGGCTTAGACAGGATAAATTTTTGAGAGGGGTTTTTGGAAAAATATATATTTTCTTCGGGATTTTTCAATTTTCGAAATTCTGGGATTTCGAAGTTATACGACTTTTGGAGTCCAAAGTCGCATATTTTTGATATACGTATTTAATAAAACAAAATTTGATTCTTTTTATAATACTTTGTTTTTTTCATGTTTGTTCTGCTTTTTTACAACTTGACGGATATTCTAATATTATTATGGATTTCTATACAGCTGTCTAGAATTCGACGCTCAAATTAAAATTAAATTTTTTTTATATTTTTGAGAAAATTATACCTGCACAAATTTTGATTTTTTCATATATTTTCAGAATTTATTATGAGTTATTTAAGAAATGCTGTTGTATATTCTGGTATTTTCATTTATTTCTAGTATTTTTACGGATTGCTCCATAGATTTCTAGAATAGTTTACTTTTTGTAAGTTAACAAATCGTTTTGAAACTTCAGCTAAAAGATATATCGAAAATCTTTAAAAAAAAATTACAATCTATCGTTAACGGCCAATCATACATCACCAATTTTTTTTTCTCGATATAATCACGATATATTTCAACTATCCGATTGTTCTAATATAAATTTAAAAAAAAAGGCTAGTATCTAACTCTCATTACAAATATTTATATCTTACTTTACAAGTGTCTTTTTTTGGTGTGTAAAAATAAAACAAGTGCGTAAGTAAGTTAGTAAACTTGCAAATAATATTCATTTGGGAACAAAAATTCAGTGAGTGAGTGATTTCCAAGTGAGTTTTTTAATTGACAATAAACCAGTGAGTTTGTGAAGTTCGTAGTCAGTGAGCAATTATCGTTATTTCGAGACGTTCATGCGCCATTTATTAAACTTCCCTTTCTGTATACATTTTCGTGGTTGAGTATTTTACAGAATACGTCTCAACTTCTATCAACAAGTATTTGATGACCGTGGACAAAAAACTGCCGACGTCGACTTTATCGGTGATTTTGGCATTGGCCAATTTGGACGTTCTATTAGTGTAATCGAGTAGAAGCGTCCCTCGAGCTTCGCCACCGAGGACTTCCGAAACGTACAAGTCGAGATAGCTCAAAACAAGCTCGGGCCGAATCATCGTCGTCACAGACATCACATCCAAGCTCGCCCAAAAGCTGTGTTTCTTGAGATAATAACCTTCGATTTTGTTGAGAAACCTAACGGAGGTTGAATTGACCTTCCCCAATACTTCCAGACGCCATTTCTGTGGTTCATCAATGTTTATATTAAATAAATATTTTTTTCTAAACATTCAAGAAGATCGAAAGGCATAATGCCAGTATTTACTGTATTTCTAATTTTTAGATAGTCTTAAAGCAAAAATTTTCCCAGTCGACACTGCAAGTAACACTTTCAGTAACATAAGGGGAAAATTTTGATGTTACAGTGTTACGGATAAACAAGGTTAATTAATTTATTGTTTTAGTAACGTTGTAGTAACGTTATAATACGATAAGAATGTCATATTGCGATATGATGTAACATGAATGTAACAGTAATGTAACTTGAGTTAAATTTTGGAAATATTAATTATCAGTGTACGTAACACCGTTATATAACGATGTTTTTGAATATTTAGATTTATTTATTAGTGAAAATCCTTTTTTTAATTGGTTTCGTTGAGTTTTTGATCTTTTTTTAAGGATCCTGATGAGGGTCGAAATATCAATATAATAAAATTGAAAATATGACTCCGAGTGATTAGTTATCGATTTATTTTTTCCCGTTAAATAACAGTTTCATTAATGTTACGTAACGCGATTTTTGTAACATATTGTTGTAAATGTTGAAATTAGTAGGGCAACATTGAGTGTTCATTACCTTTCTGATTGCAGCGTGATAAGATGTTTCCAGGGGAAGAAAATGTATGATTTTGGAGAAATTTCTGAGCGATTCAAAGAGAATGTAATTACTTTCAGGATCTAACGAAAAGTTGATATCTTTGTTTACGCCCATGCTACCCAAGCCATGGACCACTCCACCCATAGCGTAAAAATTTCTCACGTTTTTTACGAAGTCTGAATCAAGTTGGATTGCCATTGCTAAGTTTGTTAATGGGCCTAACGATACGACCGTCAGTTCACCTAGAATGATTTATTAATTTTTTTTATATTTTTTGCAACACGATATTGATATTTTTCCATCACTGTAATAGGTATTACACTGGCAAAGTATTATAGAATCTCCCTTAAGGAATGACAATAAAATCACTAATTTTTGCTAAAACTAAACTAAAATTTCTTAATTACTGCAAATGTTCTTTTTTTTCTGAAATTTTATTGATGAAGTGCTTCCGTGAACAATTTCTGATAGATTTCAGAAAGATAACATTTCAATGTTTCACAACTCGTTCGAGATAAGTTTTTCTGAAATATTTCGAAATAAAAATTCATTTAAAAACATTTCCCAAATATTTTAACTATCTTGCATTGATAACTTTCGTGATTATTCTATGAAAAATATTTCTAGTAATATATTTCCGCAACATAACCACAATTTTTATTTGCAATAATAACCTGTCATTTACAAATTCGTCCAGAAATATTGCAGAAACAGTACAGAAACCTTTTAGAAACGTTTCCATGTAATATTAGCGTCAATTACTTACAAAAATAATCTAGAATCGTTTCTGAAACGTTTCTTTCAAAAATATTTCAGAAACTCAACATTGTTATAGAAAGTGGTTTTTCATTTTTTTTTTTTAATTCTACTTGAAATATTTCATCACTATTCTTTTTGAAATCTTTCTGAGAGAAAATTTACCCAGTAGGATTATCCTTCTTCAGTAGAAAATAAGTATGTTATTTATGTGTAGGTACATTTTTGCTCAGTACATGTTAGCTTTTGAAACTGATAACGAACTTAAAATTATTATCACTCGCCTGAATACTTTCTGGCTAATTCTGCTAACGCCACAGAAGAATGTTTCGTCGGAATATAAGAAGCAGTAATTTCTTCCTCGAAATTGACATCTCCAAAGCCATCAGAACCGAAAAATCATCACTTTCCTAATTGGAAATAATAAGCTTATAGCCCCCTTATAAACTTTTATCTGTCAACAATTTTTGTATGCTATGCATTTATTCCTTTTAGATTACTTCAAGTTCAATCATTTGAATATCTTTATCTTGAATCTCGCATACTTGAAAGTATATCAAAGATACAAATCACGAGTTTTGAAGAATTTCGAAATTCCCAGTTACGAAATTCGGAATCAGTTATCAAATTCTAAAATTCCTCCTCAAAAATTTTCCAATTTCAAGACCGAAAAATTTCACAGCAAAACTGAAACGTACTGAAAGGAAGTCTCATTATTACAAAAAACGTGAAAACAACATTACATTACTTCTGTTGGCAATGGTCAACGTCTTGAGTACATTTTCCACAACGTTTTCCACGTATGTGTTTCCATAAACGCACGTCACTGCGACAATGTGAAAAGCATTATGAGCAGCCTCAGCAGAAGTGAGCATGAGAATCGCCGCTGCATCATCTGAGCCACCATCTGCGTCTATCACGACTTTTCCAAGGTTTTCATTGACGCTCCTGAAACCGTCATTTTCACACTTCTTTTCCATTATCATTTCCAACACGCTTATCCTTTCAATGGCAAAAATAATCAAAAAATCTGATTGTCACAATGAAGGAAAAAAAATAGAATAAAATCAAAATCAGTTTTCAATTAACACTATAAAAAAATTTTCAATAAATAATGGTTAAAAAGTATACCCAGCATTCGTGAAAATGCAACTGCATAGAAAGAAGACGAGAAATTTGCCCTGATGCAACATCTTTACTTCGAAGCTGGTCGCACTAAATTAAATCGTTTTCGAATCCTGCCAATCAATTGCGAAAATATTTTACTGTTTATCAGTAGTTCTCTTGAATCGATAAAATCTAATCACTTTTATCTATGTTCCAGAAACTGATGCTTCAACAAGCATCTTGTAATTGAAACTTTATCAAGTCCTTCTTTGAACAAAACTTATCAAAAAATCAGCAAACAAAAAATAAACCTCGGGTTAAACCCGAAACACACCAAATTCGAGTTGGAACTTTTCGTGTTTATTCATTTTCCTGGGCTACGGCTTATCCAATATACTTTGTAAAAATATCATACCGTACGAAATATACACAACTTTTTACAATTTCCTCCTAAACTTCATATAATACAGTTGCGTAACGAACAACCTTCGTGTGCCTGAAAAAGGACCAAAAACACTTCTCCTTTCATTGGTCATCGTATAAAGATCAATATTAAATTAAAAAACTGAACCGCTCTGAGTGATTGGTATCGGTGGTAATCTAATAGTGCAAAACACAAGGAAGAGCCAATGTGATTCAGGGAAAATGCAACACGTCAACGCTTAATAAATGTAGTTATACAAATCAGGTACTCGCCGTTGTATTTCTCCAAACATGATCTCATTCGCAAAAACGTATTCTGCGATGGTTAACAAACTATCAAAAAACAGTCCATCGTCTAATGCCCTGATTCCTGCGCGAGGATTCCACCAGAGACTCGACGAATGAAACGAGAAGCGCTTGTTGTGCGCTCCCAAGCGCACGAAGGGTACTCGCTATTTTATCAATTGGGCATATGCGACCAAGAAATTAGCGCCCTTCATCTTCGCAGAACATCACTTCAAATAAGACTTATAAAGTATCGTGCTTCTGCAGGTTTCTTTTTCGTGCTCCATGAGGAACTGCAAATCTCGCGCGTTGACTCGTTTTACTCGTGATCGCAGTGGTATTTTTCGATTCATGTTGGGTGAGGTCGAGTTGGCTCCAGAACTACCACCCGCGGGGCTAGAGGAACCGCCTGCGTCAAGCCTAGGCTTTTTTCGGGGTCCTATGGCTTGCAAGGCTGTCAAATTCGCTTCCCGCTGTCGGAGCTCTTCCATTTCCGCGCGTTGCATCTGAAAATGCGCCAATTACGCGAACATGTAACACAGCGTGTCCAAATAAACTCCTCAACAGGTCTCGTACACTCTTACGGAAGAAATTGTCGTGTGATTTCAGCGCCATCGCCCGTTTTCTATTGTTTTCAACCGTTTCTAGTTTCGGAATTTTATTCGAAAGTTTCTATTTTTGAAATTTTCATCCTCCAGGTAATTTTAGTTGTCTTTTTTTACTAGTAACAATTTTTTTCTAATTTT
Source organism: Platygaster orseoliae (assembly GCA_030522825.1). Lineage (NCBI taxonomy): Eukaryota > Metazoa > Arthropoda > Insecta > Hymenoptera > Platygastridae > Platygaster > Platygaster orseoliae. The sequence goes on along the minus strand of JAPYZL010005005.1, from coordinate 5,944 downwards.
CATCAAAATCAAAGAGACACAATTTTTTATTTTCTTGAACTTCAGATTTTTGTTGTATGATGTTCATTAAGTTTACAACGTTGACAAATCACACGAAAGTTTTTTCCAGAGATTTACCATAAATAATGTGAAACCTTGAAAAACAAATTTGACGAAGTCCCTAACAAAGAATTTTCTAAAAATTCAAGAAAACAAAAATTCTGAAATTTAAATTCTAAATTCAAAAATTCTAATTTCAATTCTGAAATTTCAATTCTAGATTCCAAAATTATGATTCAAATTCCAAATTCGAAAATTCACTGAAAAAAATTGTATACTTATGATTTTGATTCTTATAAGAAATGGCATAATTCTAATAACAATTCGAAATTTCTTATAAGAATTAAATTTCTTATAAGGTCGACCTTAAAAATTCAAATAAGAAAAAAACTTTTTATAAAAACCAGTGAAACGTTTGTAATAAATTTTAAATTTTGTATAAGAAAACATTTAAGCCTTCTCCATTTCTTATGAACTGGAATATTCATGAAAAAAATTTTTTTTCAATATTTCCACAAGAAGTAAAATTTTATAAGAAAAGTTTTTATTGCAAGAATCTTGAAAGTTCGACCTTTTTTTAAAACGACGAATTTCATCGTCAATGATTTAATGAGTTTCTTTTCGACGATTTTCAGGTCTTCACTGAATTCACTATTTTGAACTTTTAAATCATTGATGGTACATCTCAAAAAAAAATTCTCGTGTGATTTTTCAACGTTGTAAACTTTGTCAACATTGTTGTATGGAATATTTTTGATATACCAGCTAAAAAGTTTTTTCATTATTTGCAACGCATAAATTTTTCATAAGCATTCAACAATTCAGCCGAAAATAATTATATTGCTATTATAATTTTTTAAATTGTGTTTATCAAGTTCAAATTTTGTGGAAAAATTTCCCAACTTCATTTTTGCAAAAAAATGTTATTACAACAGAATTTTTATTTATCAAAAAATTTTCAATGAATTTCGACATCATATAATTTTTTTTTTCTTTTTTTTTTAACAAGCCAAATGAATAAACATCATAAAGTATTTATCTCTAAACCAAAAATTTTTGTTTCAGAACTACAATTTTTAAATTTCAAGTGCCATTTTTGCAGTTATTTTTATTATTTGTTTTTTGAATATTTTAATTTCGCCAAAAATGAAATAAAAAATACTTACCAGAAATGAAAAATATTTTCAAAAATAATGACAATTTTGAAGCTTCACAAAATTTTTTAAAATTTTTTATAATTGTTCAAGAACAAAAATTTATTCTCTCAAAAGTTGTCATATTTCGTTCGTTCATTCATGGTCTTTTTTTTAATTAATGGAGAAAAGTTCATTTGTGTTAAAAAGACGTTTGATTCAAAACTTTTCTTTTGTGTACAAACACACATGCAATATCCACACGTACATATGTACTTCTCGGGGGAGGAGGGGGAGGAGAGGGTGATAACGTTGCGATCGGTAAAATTCTAGACGACAAATTTTTAACATGGGAGTGTACGAGCCCTGCTCCTCAACAACATTTCATCTTACTCTATAGGTTAATTGTTAAATAAGCTATAGTTTTAGCGCCATCTCATTTCAATCCAAGGTAACAGTTTCATTTAAACTTTTTAATGGAATTTTTTGAATGAATCTAATTCAATCTGATTTTCCCTACACCAATAATTAATTGAAATTTACTAATTCTGAAATCTTGGAATTTTCGATAATGAAATTGACATTTCAATGTTAAAAATAATTATAGATTACAAATTGTCGATTGAAACATGAAAAAAAATTTTTAATGTCAAATAAAATGTTAGCACATTTAAATATATAAGTACAAAATTGTAAGATTATTACAGTACTGTCAATGTTTGATTACCTAAATAGATTGTTGAGAACTTCACATTTAAATTATCAATAACTCAATGAATCATTGAAAAATGAAAATAAAAAATTTTCAATTCAAACTATTGTGAAAATTCTCGAAATCTGAAATATCTAGGTTTTTTTTTCACCTAAAATTTAAATTGTAAATAATTATTAAAAATTTAACATTGAATAGTTTCATTTTTATCTTTCGAATTTCAGAATTATCAATTAAAAATTTTTCAAAATTCCAAAAGTCAAACTCTTTGTGTATTCAAAATTGGAAATTCGAAACGTTGAATCAGTCGAAAACCATTTTTTTTTTCCTCAAATGTATAACTGTAGTTTTCAAATTCCAATTGTTTAATTTTTCTTTTAGAATTTTTTCGTTGAAATTTGTAGAATTTAAATTTTCCGTTTCGTCATATTGAAATTTAAAGATTCTACATATTTTCAACATGGTCAAAAAATACAAATGTTCAATTCACTATTCCTCAAATTACATGCTTTAAATAATATATTTCTTAAAATCCAAATTTTCAAGTTTCTTTATATTGAAACTTTGACATTTGCATTGATAAAAATTTACAATTTCCACCTTTTTATTTCTAATTTCAAAATTACTAATAAAAAATTGATCGAAATTCCAAAAATTGGAGTTGTCATTATTCAAAGTTTAGAATTTAAAACAATAAAAAATGCAACATAAATGTTAAAAAAAAATTTGCCAATACTAAAATCAAAATCCTGTTATGTCATAATATTTCAGTTTGTCATACTCATGTTTGTAAAATTTATAGAATTCATCATAGAAAATTTTAAACTTTCCATGGTCGAAAATTGATAAAGTACAATGTACTCAAACATCAGTTACAATTTTCAGATCTAAAACGGTTTGAGATCGAAAGTTTTTATTTTTCATCTTTGAACTTTGACACTTGAAACTGAGTTGTTAATAACAAATACAGACAAATTTTGAGAATTTAACTGCTAAACTATACATTAACCAACATTCTTATTATTATTTGCATGATACTTGAAAATAATAAAATATCATTTCTACACACCTCTTTTGCTTTAGCCTTCAATTTCGCTTGTTCAGGATCCTCCGTTTTCACTCGACTTTTCGCAAGGCGTAGCAAAGCTTCCCTTTCTTGCTCATCGTGCTTTCTACGTTCTACCCTATCCAATTCTTCTAAAAACTTTAACTGCGCTCTCACATCTTGCGTTACTTCATACCTTTGATCCATCTATAAACAAAAATTCAATTCGAATCATTCTCATTTTTTTATTTCCAACGAATCACGATAAAACTCAATCCTACCTTATTGAAATCTACTCTGTGTTCGGCTATCACACCTAGTTTGGCTACTAAATTTTTTAGTCGCTCTTGCACAGCGTGTGATATCAAAGAAGCTACATCGTGACCTGGTTCATCCAAATTGTGTTGACTCGCTGCAAAACAAACGAAAATAGAAATTAAGTACAATTTTGTTTATTTATTTCAATTCAGTACCAAATTTACACAGAAACGTTGTTTTTGTAACGAAAATTTCACAAATATATTTGATAACAGAAAAAAAAACGATTCATTGATTTAAACTTTATTGAAAAATGTGTTGAATTTAAGATGAAAATTTTGATTTTCAAATATTACAATTTTGACACTGACTGAATTAAATATTGTTTTTAAACATACTTATTCTTTTCATTTTTTGTTGTAAAGGTGATAGGTGCAGGAAAAGTTCATCTTTACAGGACCGAATTTGCGTCCCCACAAATTCCGTGGAACCGAGTATTCTCTGGGACTCTTCAGCAAGATTTACACCTCCCATCGCAGCCACATCATTGATATCATCGTCTCCCCTGTTGCAAAATTACAAGAAATTATTTTTAAAATATTAAAAATTTATTTTCAAATATTTTACTAGAAAAATTCGTAACTTTCATGATTAAAGAGCAATGAAATATGGAATATAATAAAAAAATACAGTATAGAAATAATATACGTTAATAAAAATGAAGTTAAAGAATGTCAATTTTAAAAAAATTGTAAATTTCAAACCTTCAGAGAAATTGTTAAAAATTTATAGTTTAGTTAATATAAATAACACTGAAAAAATTTACAAACATTCCAAAATGGGCAAAAGTAAAAAATTTTATTAAAACAATTTTTTATGCATATCTTACTAAAATTCAAGAGAAGAGTAGAACAAATCGCCTTCAAAATCAATGTTTAGCTGAAATGTACTTACGTGTAACCGGCGGATGAAAAAGTTTTCTTTTCCTTCTCTTTTGCAATCGGTTTTTGGACGATCGAAGGCACTGTGGCTTTGTTTAGAATGGTGGCATTAAGGGTTTTGCCTTGAGCCGGAGTCGCGATGGTTTTCACGAGCGTCGTGTTCCCTTTTTGAGTTATCGGCACTGTTGAGCGAATACTGCCCATTGCTGTCGCCTGTTTCACTGGAAACGGTCCTGCTGGCCGAATTATTTGTCTTATCTACGAAAAAATACATACAAATATTTTTTAAACTTTTTTCATGTTTCATATTTTACATCTGTACAATATGCTGTTTCCTCCGCAAAAATAAGAATAATATCTGAGACATCAAAAAAAAAATACTTCCAGCCTTGAGAAAAGAGGTGAAGGAATTTAAGATCGACAACTTTTTATTTAAAATGTAAATTTATTACTAAACGAATTCCAGGAAAAAACGCTCATTTCATCGATTTTCATTAGTTACTGAATTCACTGCAACTTAATGCATTTTTGAAAAGTTATAATTACGAAGAGAATTCAAAAATTCACAATTTCTTGATTGAAAACTCTATCATGAAATTTTTGAATAGTTAAAACGTTTTGAATTTTTGATCAAACAATTGACATATGAAACAGTTAAAAAAAAAATTCATAGCTATGATATCGGTTGGATAAAAACTAATGGTATCCAAATTCAGACCTCATAAATTTTTGTATCGAATTAGCTACAAAATAAAAGTCAAAAATATGAGCAATGAATATAAAACTTAGAAATAGTTATGACTGCTTATGGTTATAGAACCAATTAATGAAATAGCACTGTCAGAAAAAAGTTGGTAATTTTTCTATACACGTATTGTAAGTTATTATCCTATATGTGTATAGAAATTAGTCACATACCTGCGAACAGAAAATTTTACATACATTACATAGGAAAAATTCTAAACTTCCATAAAATTTCTTCTGTGCCCATGTATAGTAAAATTGTAGGTATATAGTGTAGAAATTTTGCTATGCACGTATTGGAAGTTATTGTCCTATACGTGTATGGAAATTATTCACATGCATGGGAACAGAAAATTTTACATACACCACATAGAAAAAAGTAAATACTCCCATAGAATTTTTTATACGTCTGCGTATAGTAAAAATTTCATTCAGTGTGGTAATTTTTCTGTAAATTAGGGTTGTTGATATTATATCAATACTTTTGATTCGATATTTTCACTGAAAAAGTATCGATACTTGATACTTTTTGGCGTTATCGCAAAAAAAGTATCGGAAAAAATATTTCTTACAATAAAAGTTCAATAAATAGTAAAATAAATTATGAGTACAATAAATAGTTCTTACAATAACAAAATAAAGATCATTTTTCAAAAAAAAGTTTTTTGTTATTAATCTTTTTCTGAGAAAATATCACGATATATATCAAGTATCGATACTTTTCTGGAAAGTATCGGTATCGATACTTTTGCTAGTATCGAAAAACATCAAATTGATACTTTAATAAGTATCAAAAGTATCGATCCGATACTTTTAAAAAGTATCAACAACCCTACTATACATGTATTGGAAGTTATTATCCTATACGTGCATAGAAATTATTCACATGTCTGTGATTTTATACTGTAATTATAATTCAAATTTACTTTCATGAATCAGATCAGTGTGTTCAGAAATGAAACCATCACTCAGACTTAAGGAGCTTACGTCGTTACGTCTCGAATCCGTAAGACTACCTGGCAGTCCCCACTCTGTTCTCTATCCTCGCTCCCCTCGCTATTCTCAATGCTTG
>JAPYZL010004992.1:0-12026 GCA_030522825.1 Platygaster orseoliae | reverse complement strand
AGGAGTGGGGGTAAACACTACGGACAAAAATTTGCTGAAATTTTCTCCATATTATTCTGAGTCGAAAAGTCCTTTGCAGTTTTTCAAAAAACTCAAAATCAAAAAAGTTATTCGAGTTTGAAATCTGAGAAATCTGATTGGTTGAAACTTCTAACTCATATATCTTTTTTGATTTTGAGTTTTTTGAAAAACTGCAAAGGAATTTTCGACTCAGAATATTATGGAGAAAATTTCGGCAAATTTCGGTCAGTGGTGTTTACCCCTACTCTCCGGAAAAGCGCGTTTATTGGTTAAATTTCAAACTCAAATATCTCGGCCAATTTTGAGTTTTTTGAAAAGTGGAAAAGGACTTTTCGTCTCAGAAAAATTCGAAAAAAAAATTGGTTAAAATATTGCACGTCGATTTTGGGACACCCTGTATACGTAAAAAATTGATGAGGTTAAATAAGTTACGATAAACAAAATAAAGTTATTATTTGAATTTTATTTTGTACCGGGTTGACCAAATTAATTATTGATTAAAAAAAAGGTAACAAATTAAAATAATAATTGATTTTTTTAAATCCTTTTTAATAATGGATTTTTCAGTATGAAATTCATTACTTGATTAATTATCTTAGTTTTATTATTATTTATTCTGTTTTAATTCAAATGAGTAATTATTTAGTAATCATACAATTTTTTAATTATTGAATTGGTTTTTGTAATCGAAAAAAATGTAAAACGAATAATGAATAAGTGATTCAATGTCAATTCGCTAAGTTTCAATTTGTTTTCTTTGATAAAAAAAGTGTTAAAAAATTGGGTAAGGTTAAATTATATACGATATACAAAGTAAAGTTATTATTTATAATTTTTTGTGGTCCCTTCAACGCTAATGATCATGATTTTCCTCTACCATTTTCTATAAAATCTGATGACAATCAATTATTCAAAAATCATTCTATTAAATAAACAATATTGTTTGTCAAAATTTCACAATCGAAACATTTCATAAAATTACAAACATCAAATTTTTATCAATTTTCTAAATATTCAAATAAATTATGAACGAATCAAATTAGATACTATATACAAAGTAAACTTATTATTTATAATTTTTGTTGTTGTCCCTTCAACTCTAATGATCATGATTTTCCCCTAAAATTTTTCTATAAAATCTGATAAAAATCAGTTGTTTTAAAACCATTCTATTAAATAAACAATCTTTTCATTTATTTTACAATCAAAACATTTAATAAAATTACGAACGTCGATTTTTTTTTAATTTTTTAAATATTTCATCAAATTATGAATGAAACATGGATTTTACAATAATAAATAGAATTTATTTCAATAGGTTCTATTTCCATCAATTTACTTTTTATAACGGATGAGGTTATTTTTATATTGAAAAAGTTTACAACATTGAAAAATCACACGAGAACTTTTTTTTGAGCTTTACCATCAACTATTTAAAACTGGAAAATAGTAGACTCAGCGAAGCCCCTAAAAATCGCCAACAAAAAAAATTTATTAATGAATCTGGATGAATGATAAAATTCGTCGTTTTAAAGAAAGTTCGAACTTTTAAGATACTTGTAATAAAAACTTGTCTTATAAAATTTTATTTCCTGCAGAAATGTTTACGTAGAATTTTTTCCATAAAAATTCCAGTTCATAAGAAATATACGAGGCTTGAATATTTTCTCTTAAAAAATTCCAAATTTCTTATAAAAGTGTCACTGGTTCTTATAAAAGGTTTTTTCTTATTCGAATTTTTTAAGGTCGACCTTAAAAGAAATAGAATCCTTATAAAAAATTTCTAATTGTTATAAGAATTTCGGCATTTCTTATAAGAATAAAAATCACTAGTGCATAAACATGTTCATAAAATTTATTGTTAGTTGCTTCGTCGAATTTGTTTTTTCAAGGTTTCACATTATTTTTGGTAAATCTCAGAAAAAAATTTTCGTGTGATTTGTCAACGATGTAAACTTTATGAACATGTTATTTTCGACATGACCCATCAAAAAATGTCGTATTCAAAATTCTGATTTTAGGAGTTCTTCAAATTACTAAATAAAAGTTGTGCTTTTTTTTCATTCTCTGTCTACAGTCTCCGGGTCAACACAAAATCCTAATCTTCATGGCGACACAAGACATGGTGGACTACCACACGATTTTGATGAGCAGTGTGCTGAACAAACCCTCTAACAAAGACAACGAAGACGATGAAGACGACGAAGACGACGAGGACGCGGATCCTCTCGTGGACGTCGAGTTCTTCCAGCTCCACGGCAACATGTCGCAACAAGATCGCACCGCAGTCTTCAAAAGCTTCAAAAGCACGAGGAGCGGCGTCCTGCTGTGCACCGTGAGTACACAAAATGCAAAAAAAAAAGAAGCAACTCGCGCTTCGACGTTTTCATTTTTATCGGGCGCTTGAGAAATCGGCCGGATTCGCGGTGAATTTATCAAAGGGACGAAGAAAGGCTGTAAATTCGGGCCGAATTTAATATCCTCGAATCCCGCTGCGATTTCGCTGGGGTTAAAAATTGTGCCCTCGTAAGAGGCATAATTATCGCTCGTTCTCGAGGTGGAGTTCATTGACAAAATTTTGTAGTCTTTTTTTCGATTTGTTTTTTGCCAAGTGAATGAGCAACATAAATGGATTTACGTTTATAATTTTTTTTTTTATATTCACGAGGAAAGGTAAATTGAAAAATAAATTTGATCGGAAATTTTGAATTATATTTTTGGTAGAATCGATTGAATATTTTTTTAACTAATTAAAGATATTGTAATGATATTAATTTAAAAAAAAAGTTTACAGTTTTTGATAAACTAAAAATTTCTTACCTGACTATATATTAGTTCGTTCAAATTTTCACCGCCAATTCGAATCGTGGATTAAAACGACGAAAAAATTCAAGCGCAAGTCAATTCCGATCGCCCACGCTTTTTCGAGCGCGCAATCAATTAGCAAGTTGCGCTAATTTACGGCTCGAGTGAGACTTTTTGAGCGGCTATTTATCTCCGATCTCCACTAGGTTCAAAATGCTCTTAAACGATCGTTTGCTTTGATCGCTACCATCAATCGGCACTTGCGCAGTAGCAAAATCCGTCGAATTATTTTCCATGACTTTTAGAACATTCGCTAAAAATATGGCTGGTAACTTATCTTATCCTTAAACCAACTTTGCGCTTAATGAGCAAATTTATTGTTTGATAATGGATTTATCATTGCGTAGTGTTGACGAAAAATCATGGAATTTTTCTCAAACTTTGTTGGGGTCCCATTCAGGGACGTTGCAACGATATTTTTTTTGGAATATTTTTAATATTTATTCTAGCATTATAAATATTTTAGAAAGAAGTTTGCGGGGCTCGATCTTTATTTTTTAAATAATATAGTTTTTTTTAATTAAATTACAATGTTCTATTACTAACATCTCGCTGTAGTTATTTTCAATATTTATAATAATGAAAGGATTATTTCTTATTGTTAAGAATTTATTTACTTTGTTCAAGAATTTGATGCTCTAAGATTTAAAGCAAAATAATTTTTTTTCAAAAATTAAAAAAAAACGAACATTTCGATTTATACAGGGTGATTCAACATGACCCGATCACCCGAAAAATATAGATTCCTTGTAAAATTCTAAGATAATATTTCCTTTGTCACTTTTTACAAAACTCAAAAATAAAAAAGCTATTCAACTTTGAAATTTAAACAAAAAGTGCGCTTTTTCAACAAATGGCGATGAAAACTAGGGACCAAACTCTACCCAAATTTTCTTCGTAATATTCTAAATCGAAAAGTCCTTTGCCATTTTTCGTGAAACTCAAAATCAAAAAAGATATTCGAGTTAGAAGTTTCAACCAATCAGATTTCTCATATTTCAAACTCGAATATCTTTTTTGATTTTGAGTTTTGTGAAAAGTGGCAAAGGACTTTTCGATTTAGAAAATTACAAAAAAAATTTGGGTAGAGTTTGGTCCCTAGTTTTTATCACCATTTGTTGAAAAAGTGCATTTATTGTTTAAATTTCAAAGTTGAATAACTTTTTTATTTTTGAGTTTTGTAAAAAGTGGCAAAGGACTTTTTGACTTGAAATTCAAAAAGGAATATCAGATTTCTTTTTGGTACGGGAATTTTGGTACACTCTGTATTTCGTATTTTTTCAGTATTTATACAATTAAATAGATTTTTTGATATTTCTATAGATTTCTAGATGAAGTAGATAAATTTAGAAAATTCAATGCTTGAGGATTCAAAGTTTTATAGATTTTGAAAATATATTCAGATTTTCAAAACCTATAAAACTTTGAATCCTCAAGCATTGAATTTTCTAAATTTATCTACTTCATCTAGAAATCTCTAGATATACAAAAAAATTATTTAATTGTATAAATACTGACAAAATACGAAACATATCAAAGATACTAGAAATCTGTGATTTACTTAAAATATAGAATTCAAAGTTGTAAAGATTTTTATATTGTAATTAATAAACATTCTCTTTCGAGATTTCAAGTATATCACAGATTTCTAGTATCTTTAATGTTTTGTTTTTTTTTTCAGTAAAATTTTTATAAATAAATAAATTTTTTGGTATTCCTATAAATTTTTAGATAAAGTAGATAAATTTGAAAAATTGAATTCTTGAGGATTCAAAGTTTTATACATTTCAAAAATTTAAATAGATTTTTCAAAAATAGTTTCTTTATTGATTTATATGATAGTATTTTCAGTATTTTTCTATAGACTAGAAGGTACAAGAATTCCTGTTTTTTCATAAATTTTATTTAGCAAATTATAAGTACCTCCATGAATTTTGAGTATTTTATGGAATATTAGTATTTTCTGTATTTTTGAAAATTTTGTGAGATTTTCTAATCGTATTTTAGTGTATTACTATGTAGATTTCTAGAATTAGATTTAAAAATATATTTTAGGTTTTTATAGGATTATATGAAAATTTTATCCATTTATAATCATAGTATTCAATCGGATACGAATTTTTACAATATTTGCCCTATTTTTTTAGATTAACGAATTTTTTAGAGTTTTCTTGTGTTCTTATAATATTTTTTTAATATTTTCTTGAATCGCCATATACATTTTAGAAAAATTATAATTTAAAATCCAAGGTTAAATAAATTCTTATTATTTGGATGAATTTTCCAAAAATTATTTTTAAAGATTTCAATTGCTTAGAATTTTTCATTTTTTGCGCATTCATAGAATTTAATAGACTTCCTCGCTTGTCTATATATTTTTTAATTATTGTATGTTTTATAATCAAAAGTTTCATAGATTTTTAGTGTGCCTTAATGCATTTGTGAAAAAATAACTCTTTCATAGATTCCTGATTTTTCATATTTTGAGGACTTACCTTTTTTTTGGTATTTTTTTTACTTTTAAGTTTTAACGAAATTTGTTGGGTTTTCTAGTATTTTGATATAGTTCTGTTATTTTTATAAATTGCTATATAGATTTCAAGAATAAAATGCTCTAGAATTCAAAGTTTTATATAATTTTTGAGTTGAAGTGGAGTAGTGGCTCCATAATTTTTCATCTTGTTGATTTCCGAATTAATTTTGAAATCACAATTAACGTCAAATTGTTCAGAAATGATGGGAAATTGAAAATGATTTTCGACTTTATTCTTGCCTTCAAAAATTGCTTTTTTTCCTCTATTTCACCATGTTCCTGAAAAAATCTGACTTTTCTTGGTCCAAAGTTGTAATTTTCAACAAGATTCTTGTGGGACTTTTTTCGAGATCACTTTCTGGCAACGCATACTGCAAAATGATATTGTGATTTGATTTGGAAAAAGAGTCGTACTTCGTGAAAGAATCTGACGGAGTTTTCGAGGATCATTAAATCACGCGCTAGGCAAAGTTAGAGCTCTCGCGGTCGGGGTCCGCAGCGGGCTCCGCAACGATCTCAAAACGAGAAAGCCGCGCAATTTTGTCGGGCATTTGTATAGGGCTCCCGCGGTTCCTTGCAATTTTCCCCATTCCACCGACCAAGCAAATAGAAAAAAAACATCATTTATCCATATGTATTACAATATCCCGAGGCATGAAGTCTATTCATCCACGACTCCAAAGATTCTTGTTTGTGTAAATCTTGCAACATGTAATTTAATTTTAATGTGTATTATGTTTTCATTTTGTGGCGAGGGGTTGTTTACTCTGAGAATCAACGTGTTTTGAAGAACAATATGTAATAACTGAGATGCAAGAAAATTTCGGAAAAAATACCAGGTTTTTGGAGTAGAGGAAAGGACGTGAATTTCGTACGTCAAAGTATATAATAAAATAAGATAATTATCATTATCTTGTCATGATTCTTATCATGTCTGCGAGATTTAATAATTAAAAAATTTTTTTTTATTAGGATGTTGCTTCTCGAGGTTTAGATTTGCCGAAAGTCGATACTGTGATCCAATACACGGGCCCGACTTCCCCGAGAGACTACGTTCACAGGATCGGTCGCACGGCGCGCGCCGGAAGTTCTGGTACGGCGATAATTTTTTTGACTCCTCCGGAAATCAAATTCGTGAGGATGCTGGAATCCAGGAAAATCCGCATCCAGCGAGAGGACATGGACCAGATTCTCGATAAACTCGTGGGTCCTTTGACAAAGCACAGCAACGTTCAAGCCGCCGCGACTGCGTTGCAAAACGAGTTCGAGAGTCTCGTTTTGGACGACAAGGAACTCTACGGCAAGGCTTGCAAAGGTGAGTTTTTTTTTCTTTTGAGGTTCGTAAGACACGCTCGCTATGAATTTTCGGGAACGGACCCACCAAAGTTTTGGCTACTACAATCAAAAATTTGGTTATGACAACTAAAGCTTCTGTTATAACAACAAATGCTCAATAGTCATGACTGATCATTAGGTTGCAATAACCAGTAATTTGGTTATCATACCTAAAGTTTTGGTTGTACTACCCAAAACTTTGGTAGGCTCATATTTTACTAAATCAATGGTTGCTGTAACCAAAAATTTATCTTCGTGTAGAAAAAATCACGGTAAAGCATGATGATTAATGAAAAATCACCTGCAACCAGTAGAAAATTTCTATCAAAACCTCTCAAGTTTCAGTGAAAAGTCTTTTTATTTATTATAGAAAGACAACAAATCAATCAACAATCCATTACTACTGTCTAAGCTTACGATAAAATCCCAAACAATCGCCCCGCGAAAAATAATACGTGTAAAAAGTTAGTGGTGGGGGGGGGGGCACTAACGATCTTGAGGACCGTTATTACGATGCCAAGAGAAAAGCAAAGTAATTCGGTGTCGACACCCCGGCATATAAAGTCACCCCACGCGCATTATACTCGCACCGTACGTATTATGGACTCGTCGACGCCGTTGTCCTGCTCGTTTTCGTGTACTTTTTCCATCCCCTCCTCCCCCTCCCCAACACCCCCATCTTCTTTCCTCCCTTTTTCACGTATTTACATAGTCTATAAGCGAGGAGAGATGATCTTGTTTGCTATGCTATGGTTACTCGATTAGGGTCGTTACGGGGAAGAATTTATTTTCGGCAATAATAAATCCATTATAGTGCCGACGACTGCGAGGAGCAGTCTCGCTACGGGTGGGGTGTGATGCGCCCCCAGCGTATCGGAGATATCTACGCTCGTTTCTTCCTTCGGGCGAATCGATCGGCCCGGGCGGCGCGGAAGCATACCCATTTTTCGGAGTCAAATCGATTTATTTCTTCGTTTCTCCGATGATTTTTAAGTTATACTACTTAGTTGATAATTTTTGATGATTTTACGTATTTTTTTGGTATGTGAAATTGCTGATATCATTGGATTTGAAAGTGTTGATGTCTTTTTCTAATATATTTTCAGACGTCCCTGAATATTATTCTGGAATTTTTTTGGAAAAATTATTTGAACGATTTTTTTTTTTTTCCTATTTTTTTTTTGGGGGGGGGGGGGTATTTGAGTAAGTTTGTCCTGCTTGCACTCCAGAATTTAAATGAATAGCTTCATCGAGTTAATACATACAGTGAATTACATTTTTGCTAGAATTTATCGTACCTGGAATTTGATTCGTAGTTTCGTTACACAGTGTTATTTGTGTCATTTCAAGGATTAACTCGTATTTTTATGGATTTCTATATAAATTTTAAGTATTTGATGCTCTAGGACTCGTAGTTATGGAGATTTTTGTATTTTTATAAATTTTATATATTTTTTATACTTTTAGGAAATGATTTTATTTTCCTCTAGAAATATTATACATATATTTATTCAGAGAATATTATGCTTCAGGATTAAAAGGTTCTTTTATAGTATTTAAAAAATTATTAAAAGTCATACCTATGTATATTCATATTATTTGATAGTTTGCTAATATTTTCAGTATCCTTATTTTTATATGTATACATAGGATTTTTCATGATTTTACAGTATGTTTAAATATTAGATTCCAAGTATTTCGATGAATTTTCATAAAAATTTTTAGTCTTTGATGTTATAGACTTCAAAGTTTACAAGATTTTCAAGGTTGTTGTAATAAATTTTGCAAAAAACAGTCTACATATTATACAAGTAAATCACAGATATTAGGTAACTTGGTATTTTCAATTTTTTTTACTATTAATACTATGTAATAGGTTTTTGATATTCTAAGATTTTCCTAAAGATTTGTAGAATCTCATGCTGTAGGATTTAATATTTTATAGATTTTTTTGTATTCGATTGGACTCTTCAGAAAACAGAATCTCCATACATTTTTTATATTTTCATCTTTTTTTTCGTATTTTTTAGAATTTTTTGTATCTTTTTGAATTTTCTCGTATTTTTTTTTATTTAAAAATTTTTTTTAATTGCCATGTAGGTTACGAGAATTAGAATATACATATTCCATAATTAAATTATTATATTTATTATTTATTTATATAAATATAGTATATTATTAATGTATAAAATATATAATATTAGTAATATTAACTATAATACATAATATTAATATATAATATACAATTAATATAATATATATTGTATAAATATAATGCATAAAAAATTAATAATATTATATTTAATAAATAATGAATAAACAATATAATAATATTAGATTTAGTAAAAAACTAATAAATAATTAAAAATTTCATATTAATAAATTTATTATAAGATTAAAAATTATTCTATTATTTTTATACTTAAAATATATTTTAGAACCTGAATTTTCATAGAATTTCAATATTTTGATGGATTTTTCTGAACGGAAAATTTAGTTATTTTGATTTTACAGAAAACTGTATCATCATATTATAGATGTCTAATACTATCAAAATATGGTATACTATATTCATTTTTCATAACTCATACAATCTGAAGATTTTTCTATTATTTTGAAAGATTCTTAGGTAGACTTCTAGTATTTGATGCTATGGGATTCAAAGTTCTATACATTTTTACTTTATTATGGATTCATAAAAAAATTTTTCTATGAAAATTGACCTCTGGAGAGAAAGTTTTTCGCAATATCGAATACGGAAAAACAACCGAGACCATGATTTCCATTTCCCGAAAAATTTCAGACTAAGTAACATTCCAAATTTTCTTTCCAAAAATACATGAAAAACCCTCCTTCACTCTCCCTCTCCCTCATATGAAAACTCAACTTTTGAATAGCCCTGATTCTTGACACAACTAACCACTCGACCGTTTCCCTCGAGCCCGTGATTGATCGCACGTGTTTTCATTCTTATTTCTTACGAAATACTTGACCCACCCCCAACTCCTCCACCCCCCAATCCTCCTTGAGAAAGTTCGCGCTCGGCCGGCACAGCGGCGAAGCAAAAGGAGCTCTCGACATAATGGCCGAGAGTTATCGCGTATGGGGTTGCGCCTTTCGCGAGGGCTTCGGCGTTGGTGGTTGTTTTGGGGTGGTTTCGAAAGAAGGGGTGCAGGGGCGGGGATGTGGGGTGGGGGGGCGAGGGCCGCGGGGGGTCCGGGCAATCCACCAACTGAATGTGGCTTCCGCCAAAACCACTTACGCTTTGTGGCGAGAGCCTCTCGACAATGCGATACAGGATACAAATACAATAAGACGCAGTTACATCACTTAGGAACAATGGGGCTCTCCCTTTTCGACTCTGGCGCGTTTTCTCTAACCCACCTACAATTCCCCTCCTCTCTCCTACCTGCCCTTTCTTCCCTTAGAGATAGGATGAGAGAAAGGGATGTTCGCGCAGAATCCGTGTCTGAGATTTATGCGCTAAATGAAGAAAAACAACGGAGGTTCACCCCAAGTTCAACACTATGTTCGGAGATTTCCGGGTTTGAGAAGCAGGGGGTGGGGGGGAAACCGGAAATAAGAAAAGTTTTATCGGCGTAACGTGAGGTTTGGGTTTAACATTGGAAGGATTTTGGTAGTGTAATGGAATGGTGATTTTCGGGGGGGGGGGGGTTGGATATACACTTGAGCCTCGTTTTAGGTGAAGTAAAGTGTGACGAGGAGAAAGAAGGATTTTGAGAATAGGTGAATTCTATTGAGGAAAGTTATCTGGAAATTGTGTCGAGATAAGATATTAGATGTCCAAGCACTGGTAGTTCTATAGAAGAAAGGGTTAAAGGAACGAGAGATCGATTATTTTGTTATCAAAAATCGAAAATCTACTGAATTATTAATTAGTATAGTATAATGCATTTGTTGTAATTCTCTACAATTTCAAAAAGCTGTAATTTCAATAAAAAGGATTTTAAATTTTCAAATATATGGATTATTAACTTGACCATTGAATTTGTGAATATTCAAAAAATTAAATAAAATGCATGTTTGAATAAAGAAGTCGTTACTTAGGATTTTAAATAAAACAATACACCTCCCTGATTGATAATTCATTATTTTGAATTTTGGAGCTAATGAATTATTATTGAGTTTACTACAAACTGAAAATCAAATAAAACGCCATAAAACAATTTTTTTATTGTTATTGTCGTGAATTTAATTAAAGGAAGATAAAAATTTTAGATTAAAAAAAATGTCGATCTTGATTTTTGGTAATGGAATTTCCAAAATTTTTAAATTTTGTGTAATTCAAAGAAATGAGAAATTTATAATAATAAATAGAATTTATTGCACTTTTATGCATATTGTTATGCGTGGAAAAAATAGAATTTTTCTATTACATGAAAGTTATGAATATATGCTTCGCTAAAAAAGTGGGAAAAAAAACTTTCATTCGAAAAGTTGTATAATACTAAAAAATAATAGTGATATTCTTGCTTGAATAATTTTAAAACCAAATGCAATACATTAATAAAATACAAAATAAGTGATGTGGACTTCTGATTTCAAAAAATCATTCAATACATATTATTAGAGAAAATGATAAATAAAAAATAAAAATTTGTGTTGACATCATCGAAATTTTAAATAATCATCAATCGTTTAAATATTAACTGTAACGAAATTTACCACAAATATAGAAATACAAATTCCTCCTACCTTGAATTTTTTATTTTTCATCGATATAATTCATAACTATAATGATATTTTTGATTTTCTATTTCCGGTTTTTCCCTTGAAATTTTATTTTGTAGTGAATTTGATGAAAAAAATCGGTATTTTGAGTTCATGATTTTGAATTAATAGGTAGATGTTTTTTAGTTTCTTAACATAAATTTACTTAATCCATCATTTTTAACGATAGCATAGTTGAAATAAATCATTATTCAATGCATGCTCGCACATCATTTCTAGTAAATTAAAATTCGTAAAATCCACAATTTACTCATATTCTAGGGCGAATAAGAAAATACTACACTTCTCAAATTCTGAATTTGTCATTCTAATACATTTCTAATTGTTTTATTCTTCACGAAGCTCTCCAAATTACACAATCTATAGAATATTGTAGACCGAGCGGGAAAACGGGTGTTTCCGGGCCGCGTACAAAGTTGATAACGACGTGGCTACACCGAGCACGAGGCGAAGCCGAGTGCTGCGAGGTGTAGCCTCGGAGTTTTCAACTTTGTACAAGGCGGAAACGCACGTTTTCCCC
>JAPYZL010004990.1:0-10351 GCA_030522825.1 Platygaster orseoliae | reverse complement strand
CTGCATAAAAACTTGCGTAACTCATGAAAACCGCTGCGAATTTCTACGCAAAACTCAACATCTTTTTTTGCAAATTTTATAAATCAATATTTATTCAGCTATTTGCATTTCAAAAGTTAATCATTCCGCTAACAAAAGAATTATACAAATTTTTTATTTTAACTTCTATTAAAACTCGAGGAGTTTCAACTTACTAAGATACACATTATGCTTTCCTTAGTTTTCTAGGCCGCTGATCATGAATCTAATGTCGAAATTGCGAAATTTGATTGTTTAAACTATATGTTGCTACAAATTACGAAAAAAAAGACATTTACACAGATGCATATGATTTTCATGGTTATCTAAAACGCTGGTTATGAATCAAAGGTCGGATTTGCGAAAATATATTGTTTGGACTATTTGTTTTAACAATTTATGAAAAAAATATAATCTAAAATAAAAATATATAATAAATAAGAAAAAAATAAAACACTATCGTTCGTGAAATAAAATAAATCCAAAAAGATATATTCAATGTAAAAATCTACGAAAATACAAAAAATCTTTGAAACTTTGAATCTCAGAGCATCAAAATCTAGGCAATACTAAAAATTCGTACCGATCACCGATCAAACCAACAATCACAAAAGTTATTGTAGAAGTTCGGGCTCGTAGACGTTAAATATTGACGTATTTAAAATACTGAGTTATTCCATATCAACGTAAAGAATTTCATACTTTAACTTTACTTTTAATATATTAATAAACATCAACTTGGCACTCTGTTTCTGTTTCAAAAGATGCTTTCCAAATTGACTCTATGGGCCAAAGACCTCCCGTTCTTCAATAACTTGTGTCAGCAAGACCAAATTGCCTTATTTGGAAGCGCCATGTTTGAGCTGCTGATCACCGACTCAGCCTATCACTGCCAGAAAACCAAGGACCTGGATAATCTGGTAGGTGGTTTTGAAATCCACTTCCAGGCCGCAGACAACTACATGAATCCAAAAATTTTTTTGGACAATTTGACCCAAATGCTGACAAAGATGATCGAGTTGAAAATTGACTTCGTTGAGTTGGTGTGCATGCGGTAATTAAATTAGAATAGTTCTTGAATATATAAAATCTTGAGTAATTCAGCTGACTTAGAATTAAAGATAGATCGTTATTTTATGAATTATTGAAAAATGTATCTTTGAAACGTTTCAACAGGTGCATCATACTATTTAACCCAATGTTGTACCAACTGAACGATCGGGATGCGGTCCAAAAATTGCGCTATCGCGTATTCAAGGCATTGTTGGCATATGTTTTCTTGTCAGATAAAAAAGACAAAGCATGGCGATACTCGCGAATTTTCAAGATTTTGACAATGATTCGCTCGGTCAGGGTCAGATACAATAAGGCTGATATCATCAGTTATTTCTATCAAAACATCGACCTGGAGGAACATTTACACGCTGTTTTCCGTCAAATTCCAAAGACTCATGAGGTCACCTTACCGGAGTACTATATGAGGTTTGAGGAGCTTTTGGAGGTCATACAAAAAGGAAATAAGTACTCTCATACCGAAGAATATACTGAAGAATCCGAGTCACAAAGCCAGGATGATTCGCTGTCCAGTGAGCAGTCAGTTTCCGATATATTTGGGAACAGTGCCCATGTATTTGACGAGACTCTGGTCCATCAAGTGTCTCATGAGAGGATTCCTGAAGTCTCGATCATTGAATGCTATGCGATGCTGAACGAGCTACTCGGTCAAGGTCCAGAAATGAATATCCCTGTCGCCTCGGAACCGACTCAACAAACCCAGCCACAACAAGGGCCATGCGCTGAACTTCAGGGGCAAATGGAAGTCGAGAATCACTTCGGGGAATCCAATGAAGACTTCGGTGAGTTCAATGAAAATTTGGTTCAAACTCCGGCTGCTCAAATCCCATACCCGATCCAGCATGGTCCTATTCTTCCTGCTCAAGGTCAAGATTTTGGAATGGCAGGAAATCCTATCGCGCAAAATTTGGATACGAATCAGTTTTACAATCCCTCTATGCTGTTTTCGAATCTTTCGGCCGATACTGGTGAGTTTTTAAACTTCAAATACCATTCAACATTAACACTCTAATCTCCTTTCAAACAATGAATTTTTCAGAACTCCCGAGTTTTGAAGCTATTAGGCGTTATCGAGACGCCATTGGTCCTGTTTTTCAAGACGCAAGTGGACATTCCCAGTTCGAGAATGAAATCGAACAGTTCGATACTATTGAACAATACCCCTTTGCAGATAACGAAGACATAACGGAAGAAAACCTCTTGGAAAACACGGGAAATGAAAATCCCACGGGACAAAACCCTATGTAGATTCCTTTAATTTTAATTAAATGTAAAAAAATATGTAGATGTGAAGTGAATTGCAGTATTTAAAAGTATTTTCGTTATTTCTATCATGTTCTCTCTTAATTCCTTCGAGTGAATTTTCACTCGGAAAAAGTGAAAATTCACTCGAAGAGGTAGCCAAAATACTGCCACTCTAAAAGGTAGTGAATTCGAACTTTTCGTTCGAGTGAATTCTTACGAAATTTCCAAAATTCAAACTTCGATGAAAAAAAATTTTTTTTTAATGTAGATATACATACTTTCTCTGGGAGAATCATCTACACTATTTAAAAATGCAAACCAGTTACCTATGCAGTTGATCTTACCAGGAGTTGAACCTACAACCTTTCTATTACTAACCCTACCTACCTAACCATTACTCTATCGAACGCGTATACTCATGATGAAAATAAAAAAGACAAGTTCGAAAAGAACTTCGTATAGTTGCATATTTTGAAATAAAGAATACACCAGCAAAGGCTTAGAGAAAAAATGAAATAAAAATAAATATAAAATATGCTAACAAAATAATTTATGCTTTTTGTTTGAAAAAAACTTAAGAAATCCAAACAGTTTTCAATTGGAAACCTGTATATGAAAATTAAATATGATTCTGCAATATTAAATACGAAATTAGTGATCAACCTAATGAGTAGCTCGTTATATTATTTGTAAAAACTCAAAAAAAATTCCAACTATACACGTACCATAGAGTGTATGCAGTCGCTTTTGAGATTCGAGTGATTTTTTCACTCGAACGTCAAGAGTAGTAGCATTCATTCGCTTTAGAGTCAAAATCCACTCGGAACGATTGAATCCAAATTCACTCAAAGTATCGAGCAAAAAATTCACTCGAAGGAATCTAGAGAGGTCAAGATTTTTTATTTTTATAAAAAATGACAGAGAAAATACATTAGATGCGATTACTATTGCAAGTGATTTTAATGAACCTCTCCAATGATACATTATCCTATGAGCACTGAGGATTGGTTTAATTTTTTGTTCTGTGTGAGTTGGGGATTTGAATTACATGATTCAACAGTTCGTAGATGGGTTTCGAACAACGCTCGGTCACGTGCTATTCCTATTGCGGAACTTCTGTTTCCAACATATTCCCAACGAGGGATATCTTGATCCCGTAACATGTGACGCTCTAGGGCTCAATTTCTTGCGGCACGTCGTTATACTTGTCGGCGCCTGCAGAGCTATCTGAATCATTTTATTTTATACGAGAAAGAAGTAAAAACAACGACAAAATTCAAAGGAAACTTTTTAAATTTACTTTTAGACTTGGAAAATTATTTTTCACACGGGAAAACTACATATCTTAAATGTTTAAATGTTTGAATGATGAAGTTTTACGGATTTTGAATTAGGTACTAATACCAGTTTTGAAATACTTATTTTTTGCTGCATCGCCATTTCAATAATTTTTATTCATGACTTTTTGAGTTTTTAAAAAATGCAGATGGGTTTTGAAGGGTTTTTGCAAAAATTTCTCTGTTATGTGCAAAAAAAGAAAAACATATTCCAACGTTTTTTGAAATTTCGAAATATTTTGTAGTAGAGAAAACTTCAAAAAAGTCATATTCAAAACCTCGCTCTTTCTCGCATTTGATTAAAGAAATATCTTATACTTCCATAGGATGTTTCTGGACATAGCTGAATTTTAGCCATTTTTCCCTGATAATTAAAGAAAATTCTGATCCCATTGCTTGGAGCACTAATTTTTCTAAGGAGTTCGAAAAAATTAGTCAATTTTTGTAATTCTTGGAATCATTTGTTTCTCTAAAAAAAAAAACTTGTCACTTCAAGAATGCATTTGCAAAACTGTCCGTGTAAAGTTTACGTTAACAAGTCCACGAAAATATATTGCCAGTATCTGCGACTCTTGAAAAATTAACAATAAATCTGAAAATCATTCATTTTATTTTCTTCAAACAATTTTATCAATAATAATTGAATACTTTTGATTATTTTTTATGAACAGTCGAATATGATTTTCTTTTCGTCTTAAGCCAGCTGGTTCCTGCATTCGCTTAATTATTTGATCATTCAAGAATATTATAATAATTTAATTTAAATTTAAAAAAATCGTTTATTATTTTGTTATGTTTATATTTCATTTCTTCGAAAAAAACTTTTTGAATACTGATAGAATATGTTGGATGTTTTCTTATTTCATTCAATTCAAGAATTGATTAATACTTAAGTAGCATTTTCCTAAAAATTTCCTCCGTATTACCTATTATTCCGGTATCCAGACACTTTTCCGCATTCATTTTTCCACTGGACATTTTTCCGCACGTACAAGCTCCCGCAAATTTTAGCAAATAAAAAAACCTTTGTTCTTTTCAACCTCATTATATTTCCATTTCAAACATCATTGTGAATCTATTATGTAATGCCAATTATTATTTTTTTGGATAAACTTTTTATATACTTTACTTTTTTTTTACTTTTTAATAACTTTTGATAAGTTGTGTATAAAATTTCCTTGTGTACATGAAAAATTCAGTTATTTATTCTTCCAAAACTCGTATTTTTTTCTCTTATTGTTCAGTGATCTTGAATATTCCATCTTCACATTTTCTCAAAACATAAAAATTTTAAAGTAATTAATATTGATTTTGAAATGACCAAAAAATATATATTTCTGCAACAAATCAATAGTATCATCTTCTGAAATTTCGCAAATCAGTTTTATGTTCGTTCCTCTTAGAAGTTCAGTATTTTCGTTTAAATTCTGTATTTTAACAAAAATTTCGAATTCACCATCTGTTACTGAACCAAAATATGATTTTTTTTTCTTCTTTTCCAAATTTACAACAAATGAATCTCTAAATATCTGAAAGAATCACAATTTATTAATACTTGTCACTTATTACAATATTAAAAAATTACAATAAATAAAAACAGAATAAGGAAGCTGAATAGAAGTAAAGAAGAAAATTAGTAAGCTGTATCTTAAAAATTTAACAATGAAGACAGAAGAAATATATCATATTTAAAACTTAAGATGAATGAAATTTTTTCCAAAATTACGTTTTTTTCATTTCAATAATTTTATTATAAAAAGTATTTTTACATAATGAAATAAAGAGTACTACTTTTTTTAAAAATGAATTGTTAAGAATTAATAATTGATTATATTGGTGAAATATGAAATCGATCATTTTTTGTGATAAAATAAAAAAATTTTAAATAAATAAAAAAGAATAGAATTTAGAGAAAAATTATTTAAAAGAAAAAATGGGGGTTGGAGGTCTTTTCTACAAAAAAAAATTATAAAAAATATTTCCTTCACACCAGAAAAAACGAAAAACCTATAGAATATAGAAATTATTAAAAAACTGAATATCTATTTATGTACAAATTTCTGAAAAATTTATAAGATAACACACTCAAAACCTTGAAAACTTTGAATTAGTCTAGAGAATTGTATTTTACAAAACTTTATAAAAATCAATACAAATCAAAAAAAAAATTGTTAAATCGTATAGTATAGCAAAGAAATACAGAAGATATTGCTTTTTTGAAAAATTATTTCAAATACCGGAAATCTCGGAGATCATTTCCAAAATGAATATTTATTTTCGAATACATTAAAAAATCATATAAGAACTTATTAAATGCGGCGATCACTAATTGTCATGGTAACTCGAAAAAGAAAATTTGAATTTATTATAATTCATTTTCATATTTTTTATATACATAAAAAATGCCGGTGCGGAAAAAAGATCATAAGGAAATCGTGTTTTCGGAAAAAAGGTCATACGGAAATCGTGTTCCCGGAAAAATGAATACGGAAAAATGTCCAGCGGAAATATGAATACAGAAAAATGTACCCCAATCTATTTTTCCATTTTTTTTCAGTTTCTGCGTTCGTTCATATAAAAAATAGAAACTTAACTAAAAGAAAACATGTTATAAAACACAGAATCATGAAAACATCCTGCATTTCAGAAAATTTCTCCTCACCCTCAACACTTGTTCACGTGTAGGATCCATAAACAAATATCCTTGAATTAATTTCATTTTTTTTTATTCAACAGTAATACAATAACTGAATAATAAATTCGAATAAATAATTTGAATTTTTCTTTGTATGCATTCAATTTCTTAGAAAACAACTTTTTAAAAACCAATGAAATATTTTTGAAGAACTTTTGAATAATCAGCTTTAATTTTATTATGTATGGTATAATATAATATATAATAGATAATATACATATAATAATAATAAATGTATAGTATCTATAAAATAAAATAATATTAAATATTAAAAAAAATATGTGTAATAAAATAATGATCTTTAATTTTAAATGTTTTCAAATTTTATTAAAGTTAAGAATTTTATAACAATTGAAGAGCAATATTAATAAAATGAGCAGTATTCAATTTATGCCTCAGAGGAGCTATGGGGGCTCAATCCCCCCCCCCCTCTCCACTCTTAAAACCCGATAATCCTGAAAAAATTTATTTCCATACAAAGTACAATATGTACACAAAAGATTGATTTCTACGAAGACTGTTTAATGATATTATCATGAACTTTCAAAAAAAATTTACCAGTAGTGAGAAGCAAGTGATTCGAATATACAACTCCACCCCCTCACCCCCCCCCCCAAAAAAAGGAAAATTCTAGAACCTCTTCCGGACAAAAGCATTCATTCTCCTAAAAAACAGAAACTTTTGAATTAAAAAAAATAATGTCACAAAACTCAAGCCCAGAGTTTCAGAAAATTTCTGTTCAGCCTGAACCCTCATTCGCGTGTAGGATCTGTAAACGAATTCGCGTGAATTCCGGATTCGCGAAGTAACGTCGAAACGTATACGAACGCGAATGGGTGGGACCAGTCGGGAAGCGAGCGACGATGGCGGCTGGTGCGTTTGAAGTTGATACCACGATAAGATGAAAGAGCTTTCGAAGCTTGTATCTCAACTGCGGACCAGCAGCATTGTTGTGCACGTTTAAGCATATCGCGATACCGAAAAGATACAACGCAAGTGCCATTCCAAGCTCCAATCCGGATGTATCGAATTTACCAAACTACGTACACGAGCGAATTTCAATTAGCAACCCAATTACCCCACGGTTTCCATTTCCCGATCGTCGGAAAATCACCTCCGGGTTCGTACCAATAATTACGTTCTTTCGCTATTTTCCGAAAACGTCGACGAGAAAAACTTGGTGCATTCGAAAAATGAACGATCCAATTACTTTTCGCGAAACGGAGTTACAGGAAAACGCGAGACGTTCGTTTTGGACGGGCAATTTGCCTACTCCGTGCGCGTTTCTTGATTGGATGTTGGCGGCGTTTCGATTGCTCTTTTCTCTTTCATTCGATCGTAGAGCGGGCGTTTATTTAAACCACGTTGGGTGAAAAAGAGAGGAGAAAAAACGAAATTTTAGAGACCGCTGGTCCCCGAGGCTACTGGGGATTCAGCGGCAAGGTTTAACAACAAACACCGGCGGGGAATAGTGAACCGAAATCAATTCGAATCCACGACTATTCGGCTATTAATTTATTTTCCATTTACTTTTACAGTTTAGCACGTACCTAAATTGCATGAAGTAATTAAGAGCGATGGGGTGCAATCGGAAATTTTTGCGAATTACGGAATGTCCGGGAAATTCATGATCGTGTTCCGAAATTTCGCCGTACTTATTACTATTTTTTCTTTTATACAACTTTCAGATAGTTTTCAGAATGATTTTTCTCTTGATACAATTTGTGAAAATGTTTTTCATAGCGGGGTTGTGAGTGAAAGAAGCGATTAACGATTAAATCTTGATGGTAATCGATATAATTGTAGAGAATCACAAAGCTTCGAGGACTCATGGAGCTTACAAATGTAATGACTCAGCGTAACATTCGGCGGCACGCGACTTTGGCGTGCCGGTGACACTCTCGACGAGTGTTTCTGATTGCCGACCAACGTACGCGAAGATAGATAGCATCCAACGTCGACCTTCCCATGACGAAACCTCACTTACGCGCTGCTTAAGGTCTCTTACTGCCACTTGGCGAACGGATTATGCAGGTCTTCAACAGCTCTTTGTCTCGGATTTTGCGTAGCATATGTGTTTCGTGATGTTCTTGTATACTATATGGAAATATTTAGATACGTTTACATTCTTTCGACGAAAATGGACAATTTTTTACAAAACTTAGAAATTTTGAGACAGTTTGTATTATCTTCAGCAATTTAGACATTTTCAAAAAAAAAAAAAAATTAAAATTTTCGCGATTGCAAATTTTTTATTAAAGTTAATTTTCACCATTTGTAATTAATTTCATAAAATTCGAATAATTTTCGTATTTCGAAAAATGATTATGAATTTCTTAGATAGTATCTATTAACAAATTGTTTCTAAATATGCAAAAGAAAATTTTCCAATTTTTTAGTGAAAATGAGATAAGCTAATGGACTTTAAAAAACATATGTACGTTATGTCCTAATGAATTGAACATATTTTTTATTAATTTGTAGACTCCAAACAATTTACATCATATTTCAAATATCAACGATTTAAAAAAATTGAAAGATATTTTTTAACAAAAAAAATTGTTCTTAATAAAGGAAAACACTGTAAATTTGCAGACTTTGCAAAAACTGTTCATAAATGTTCTAACTCTTATCAAAATTTGTTAAACAAATGTAATATATTTTTCAGTTTTAATTAAAAATTGAATTACTCGAAGAGAATTTGAAAACGAATATAAATTTCATTGAATTAGACAATGCATTAAGAAATATGGAAAATTTTGGATATATCATAATATGTTTCAGAGTTTTCAGTTCTGAAAAATTAAGTCAGCATGAAAATTTTTTACATTTAATTTTTTAATTTCTCAGATAGTATCTATTATCATATTGTTTCAAAATATGAAAAAAAAAATTTTTTTTATTTTTTAATGAAAATCAGATAAGCTAATGGACTTTAAAAAACATACGTTATGTCCTAATGAATTGAACATATTTTTCTTCAATTTGTAGACTCCAAACAATTTACATCATATTCGAAATTTGAAATCTCAAAGTTTTTAAAAAATTGAAAAATATTTTTCAACAAGAAAGATTGTTCTTAATAAAGGAAAACGCTGTAAATATGCAGACTTTGCAAAAAATGTTAATGAATGTTCTAATTCTTATCAAAATTTGTTAAAAAAATGCATGATATTTTTTTGAAATACTCAAAGAGACTTTGAAAACAAAAATAAATTTTATTAAATTAGACAATTCATCAAGAAATCTGGAAAGTTTTTGATATATCGTCATATGTTTCAGAATTTTGCAGATCTGAAAAATCAATCAGCATGACAATTTTTAACATTTAATTTTTTAATTTATCAGATAGTATCTATTACCATATTGTTTCAAAATATGCAAAAACAAAATTTTCAATTTTTTAATGAAAATCAGATAAGCTAATGAACTTAAAAAAACATACGTAATGTCCTAATGAATTGAACCAATTTTTCTTCAATTTGTAGACTTCAAACAATTTACATCATATTCGAAATCTCAAGGGTTTCGAAAAATTGAAAAACATTTTTAACTACAAATATTGTTTTTAATGAAGGGTCAAAATACGTCAAGTGAGACCGGAATTTTTGCATGATATCTGCAAACTCTAAAATTTTTTCATGAATGTAAAGGTATATAGATGTAGAGTCTACAGTAAAAGTAGTTTTTCGAAATTCCGTTTTTTTGTTTATGTTATCATCAGCTGAAGTCGTGGGTGGGTGTTTTTTGCAAAATTCATATCTCTTGAATCGTTTACGATAAAATTATGAAATTTTGTACAGTTATTGCTCGAAACGAGGTAAAAGCACAAAAAAATTTTGCTACTCGATATTTTTCAAAAAAATTTTTTTTCATTACTTTATTATAAACAATTGCGATTTGCGAAAACATATCCACCTCAGTTTTTAACGACTTTTGTATCAAAATGTGCGGAATTCGATAGTCTTTCAGAAACTGCAAG
>JAPYZL010004972.1:0-17895 GCA_030522825.1 Platygaster orseoliae | reverse complement strand
GTATATACAGCATGTAGCCTCGTAGTTTCACAAAAAAAGACGTTTTTTTCAAAAAATCGTAACTCAGAAAAAAAAATTTTGGCTATTCACCATTATTCAGGATATTAGTTCAAATTATGTACAATATTAGGTAAAAATTGAAAAAAAAAAACGTATTTTGGAAAAAAAAAGGTTTGAATATTTTTTTCACTTTTTGTTTATTGTTAAATTATTTAATAACTGTAATCGAGAAACGTTCGTGAATATTTTTTTATGAATGTTCAATCAATTTCGAACATTTGAAAAAAAAGAACGTCGAAAAATTCAAATTTGGAGTAAAACTGCGCGTGTTTGAAAAAAAAGTTTTTTTTTTCGATGAGAAAAATTGATTTTTACCCTCAGAACATGAATGCTGATAAATCGGCAGAAAAATTTTTTTGCCGAAAAGAAAAAATACATATCTAATGAAATAGTGTTCTTAACGATATATTTAAAAATTATTGAAAAATAAAATCATAACCTGAATAGGTCGGTCGATTTGAAATGGAAACGGTCATTAGTAATTGTGGCACAAAATGTATTTTAGTAAAAATATGGAAATGATTTATTGGCTTAAGTTGATATAAAAATAGTTTTTTATCAGTAAATGATGCAGATTTGCAACATGTATCGAAATTTTCTATTGTTTTATTATTCATTGACATTTCCTTTTCTGAGAAGACAGTATTATACTTTTTAAATGAAAGTACTGAAACTATGTTTTTGAACTTGCAAAATTTTTTTTTCATATTTTCGTCAAAATTTTGTTTGATCAATATTTATTTATAGATACGAATTGGGGAAAATTAGCTGAGTAGGGATCTAAACATTCGAAAAACACGGAATTTTTATTACGTACTGTTGTTTCTTGTAAATATTTTAATTTATAGCTCATAATAATACAACGAATAAAATAAAATAAATTATATAGACAAGAAAAATATATAGAAGAATTTCATAAAATTATTTTTCCAATGATAGATAAGATAACTATTTTCAATTGTCCATTTGTACTTTCTTCTGGATCTAAAAACTATAAAAAATTATTTTTATGAAGCATTTTTGTACGTACCAATGAAAGAAAGGATTTTCAGCTGTATTTCTTATTCTTTGTATTTTACAGTTGAATCTTTAAAAAGAAAAGCAAAAACACTTTTACGAAAAATTCAGGACGAGAATATTTAGGTTGAGAGTTACTGTAAAAAAAAATTATATAGGTATATAATTGGATTACTGTAACTATGTATATTACCGTGATAAGAATCTTCAACAAAAACTTATATCAGGTTAGCTACGTAAGAAATATTGACTATTTAATTTTGCAAACCTAGTTAAGCTTAACAGACATTAATACGTTTCGGAAAAATATTATCAAACTTCAAAATTCTTGAATTATCGTGATTGACAGGGTCTCAGTTTTTTTACAGCAAATTTCAAATTCTTAAAAAACAGACTACTTCACTGTTATTGTTCCACAAAACTTTTCCCTCAAAATCTGCATTTTCAAAATAATTTCAAACTAATTTTCGACTTTCTTTGAAGTTCTTATTCAGCTCAAACATATATTTTCAAATAAAAACAATGATTTGTTGAAGTGTTTTTTGGAATAAAGCAATTGTAACAATTGCGTTTTTGACAATATACATCACTATATCTAAAAATAAGAGTGACAAGTTACTCACAGAATTAACTTTGTGTGAAAAAAAAAACAACAAAATTGTCATTACATCTACCATGAAATCTTTAAATAAAACTACTAATGTTTCACGTCTGACATTTTTTTTTATATTAACCTCATTTTCACGATCTAAGGGTGGAATTCTTCAATAAGTCAATGCTTCCGATTTCATTTTATCAGCATAAATAAAAAAAAGCATCCCAACATAAGTGAATATAAAAAACGCCATAATGAACACATGAAATTCATGTTCATGCGCGGTCTTTATTTACGAGCGGGATTTTCTCGGGTCAGTATCCAACCCATCTCGGTATCTGGAATTCGTCACGCTTGGACACGTTCGAATTCTGCCCTACATCGCCTTTTTTGGGGCTAAAGCTTCCCACAAGATTATGGAAAATTAATTCCCTCGATGTATTTATTACATGTAAATTTCACAGTTTGTCAGGCATTTCTTTTCTTCATCCACAAATGTAATATCAACAACGAAATATTGCGTCAATGAATATTTTTTCGATCGTGATAATAAACTTTGTAACAAACGCTTTTTTTTCAGATTTAAATGGAGCTTTTTAATAATGCACGTGCATTGATCCAAAGTATGCGTTTCGGTTTTTTTTTATTAAAATTTTTGGAAAATCAAAGAATTGCTTTAATTCTATTTTCTCTAACGTCACATCCCGAGATAAATAAATTCAAAATCTGCGTTATGTATTGTCAATCTATTGAAAGATTGTTCACCACCCCGTAACACGCTTTTTGACTTGATACGAAAACCTCCCGTGGATACGCACCGCCATTGAAGTTACGATTGGTCCACCAAGTGACAATCGAACGCCCCTCCCCCGATTGTCGAGAAATTTTTTTCATAAAAACTGTCCCACCGTGCTATTTTGCTCTTGAGCCAATTGAAAGTTGATTTCGATATTCGCTGAATAAATGGCGCCCGTGTACAATGGGACTTTTTGTCGCGTCGATGGCGTGCACTCGAGTCATTGCAACAGCAGGACGTGATATCTCGAATTTCGTCCTGGACGATTTGCTTTTGCGTCTCGCGCTCGTTAGAGCGCGTTTCCGTTGGTCAATCGCTCTGAAAGTTGTCACTTCCTTTTTCACAAAAAAGGAGGAAAATTTTCTCGCAGGTTTGCCAAGAAGTGCATGAAAAGAAAGGATGTGTTGTTTCAGCACAATCTGACAGAACGAGATTGTTTCGCAGCAGTAGCTTCTTTTTGTTGTTGTTTAAATCAATATTTTTTGTCGCCAGAACACAATAAATCTGTGTTAAATTTTATTACATAGTAATCCCAAACTAAAACACATGATTTCAATAAGACTCAGTTGTTAAATTATATTTTCTGTTGTTCTAAGAAAATTCTAAAAATGTAGACATACATTTGTTGTGTTAGTTTAAACAATTTTTCATTTTTTCGTTATTTCATCTGATTTTTATACTCACGTTCAGTTGAACCTTTCGAATTATACTTGTTGTCACATTGCTAAAAAAATTCGAAATGTCCCGATACGTATTCACAAGAACATCCAATGAGATGCAACAAAATAAATTTTTTTAACTTGTTCAAAAGAAAAGAAAACAATCTCCTCTGTCCTTCCCTCCCAATTTCAACGTCCGCATTTTAACCTTCATTATTTTCGATCATATCTCTATTACCTCGAAACGACCTGAAAACCTCTCGCGAAAAACCGCATTTTAGGTTCCTAACTTTCACCATAAAATATGACGGTAAAATCTGGTGGTTTTTAATTGGAAAGAAAGTAACGCTCGCATTCCGAATCATAGAGAAGATTTCTTCAAATGGCATTTCTGGGCGCGAGGCAACAACCTCGTGCCTCGAGTTCTCTCAAGGCCGCGTTATTGTACAGCTTTTTTTAATTACACACTTCCGGCAGCGGCGGAGTTCCCACACACGAGTTTTCGTAGGCAAGTATCGTCCCGTGATTACTCCTCGAGGCTCTGGAGGAGGTCGCCGTCAAAAAAAAGGGAAACTCTAAAAGCAGAGCTGGCCTCAGCGAGTTCCCCCTGAACTTGGTCTATGCTTTACAGTATTTTTAGATCTACAAGCGGACATTGAGACCAACCCGACGGTACGGTCTTCTGTCAGAGATACACGTATCATCGCGACGTTTGGAATAACGAGGAGATTTTTTCTAATATTCAAAGAGAACGTTGGTTTGAAAAAAATAGAAGGAGGAGGTGATGGAAAATGGTCACCCCTTGGATTCGAAAATATTCGTAATTTAGGACGTTCGAATTTTGGAGCCTTCGTTAGTGAGAAGAATTTTAACTTTTGTGGTTTGCTAGAGACATTTTAAAAGTAATGCAGTAAAAGAATACAATTTAGAGATATGAAAGGTCACTAGTAGAAATATTAACTACCAGAAAATCAAAAAATATTTCAAGAAACTTGTATAGTTTATTGTATATTATGAAACGTTCGAGTTTTAAAAATTCTGTTATGTGAGATTTTGGTGATAAAAACAAGACTTATAAATTGTATGTTCCACAGCGAAAACTACGATAATTTTATCAAACGTAGACAAATTTTCAATTCGAAATTTTCAAGGTTGATAAAAATTTTTTTAAAATATTTACGTCTTACTTTTCTCAAAAAAAATTTATTTCTAATGTGACCCTTGTAGTCAAAATTGTGTCTAAAAATTCATTATAAGAAAGTATTGACAATAAATCTTTTCTTGGCATTTTTTGAGTTTATTTTTCCTTTAACATCTTTTTTCTAGCTGTTGCCCCTTTTTACTTAAATACATCATCAGCAATACAGTTAATACTAGGAAATTTAACAAAACACTATCATGGATAAGAAAAAAGCAAGCCTAAAAAATTTTTTGGTAGAGTCACTTAAAAATATTTTTCTCGGATTATATGATTTTTAATTTTAGACAATATGGTTTCAAGCGAACCAATTTAACTTACATGTATTCAAAATAAAATATTCTTAAGTTTTTTTATATTTTGAGTTATCAATTGCACAATCTTTACTTTCTCAATTATAATTTACATATTCTACACATGGGATCAGATTTTTATGATTTCGAAGTCACAAAATTGTGGCTTATTTTATTTAAAGTTAAATACAAAATATTTTTGCATTTTTGTTAACTTTTGGAATTTATATTTGGAATCGAAAAGATTTTTTTTTTTTCAATGCTTAACTATGCAAATGGAAAATAAGGAATAATTATATCTTTCTATAAAAAAAAACTTTTGAATTTTTAATTTATTATTGTTTCGTTGCAAAAAAAATATAAGACAGCTTTATTCTTGAAAATGTACTTATTCATGTAATAAATATATCATTTTTGAAATAAATTTTCTCCGTCATTATTTCCTTCGATTATTCACTTTTCAACACGATTGTATATTCGAGAATGTCTTGTTAGAAAATTTAATCGAGCTCACAAGAAAATTGAATTCTTTTTTTTAGGTAGAAGAGAATTTTATTTAGAAACTTTCTCTGCAGTCCATTAAGAATATTGATATCAATTGTGTTGTTGATTGTGTAAGCAAAAATTACAAAATTTTAATTTACTTATTTCCAGATGAAAAAAGCAAAGAATAAATACAAAAAACTGCAAGGACTAAATAACATTCTATAAGTCTAGAAAAATTTAAATTACAACTCAAGTTCCAGATGAAAATGTTGACGGTTCGCCCAGCTACATTTAAACATTCTAAACATACCAAGAACATCATTATAAAAAAATTTATAAAATTACTCATTCAATCAATTTAATAAAACCTCCACCTCAGTCACCTTAGGTTTATCCAGACAATAAATAACGTTCCAAATCCAAAACAACATTTTTCTACCTACAAAAAACTATCTACAAAAAAATTAAAGGAACCACACGAGTCCACTGCCTCGAAACCACAAGATAACGCGTAAAATAGTAAAATATAAATATCATGGTCAAAGGCACATTCGATAATGTTTACCCAGCACTAGTCAAACACGGCTTTCTCTTGAAAGGTTCACGAGTTCAAACGACCCGCCCGCTTTTCGGCGCATTAAATTTTCGATCAAGAAATGCCAGACGCCGAAAATAACGAAAGTGCAGGAATATCGTAGCCCGGATACCTTCAAGGAAGGGAGAAGATTCGACACTTACGGGACGTGTTTGCAGTGGCCCATTGTCCACCATTGTCCGAGACCCTCCTCCCAAGGTGCGGACACCTTTTAAGTAATAATCTGTTCGCATTATTCGCTTTGTCGACTATTCACTTGTCGCGTCGGGAAGGGTCTCCTCGACTTGTTACCTGACCAAGGGTCACTACCGGAGCGTAAGGTGCTAGGGTGGTAATAATCCTGGGATATATATGCGTTTACGTGGCGAATACAATTGCCTTTTTTTCCAGTGGCAAGTCGTATGCTTTTTTTTTTTTCGAAGACATATTTTTTACGTGATTAGAGGATGTATTTTTTAATAAATCAATGTGAGGAAAGAAGATTTTCAATTGTTCTGGAGAAATAATACGATAGCTCAGAAAGTCTGATGATGAATTCGATTTTGTAAAATCGTCATGAGCAGTTTAGAGTAAAAGTTGCATTTACTATCGTTGCATCTACTTCTGTTGCATCCACTTCTGTTGCAACTTCTTCCGTTGCATCCACTTTTGTTGCAACTTCTTCCCTTGCATCCACTTCTGTTGCAACTTCTTCCGTTGCATCCCCTTTTGTTGCAACTTCTTCCGTTGTATCTAATTTCGTTGCACCTTGTCGTCTTCAACTTTCGGAAGCTTATCAATCCTGCAGAATGAACGAAAAAACGTCCAAGCAGTGATGAAAAGAGATTAAAAGCTCAGCAACAATATTAATCCAATAATCCCTGTTGCCGAATTTCGCGAATGAACTCGATGACATCGTATTTCAGGGGAAATTGCCCAACAGCAGATTGGACCGACGATATACAGCTGGTTGCTAACTTTGTAAGAACACGGAGCAGTAGATATCGATGTGGTCGAGGCTGAACGAACCTAGCATTCAGTCGAATTACGGGACCTCGCATTGATTTCGATTTCAATATTTTTTTTTTATTCTAACAGCGCTGTAATATAGCTACTCGGCTATGTTTTTTCATTTCTTGGCGATTTCCGGGTATATTCATTCTATAAGTTTAAATTCAGCAGATACAAAGTATTGTTGAATAGCAGTTCGAAAATTTGAAGTACCTTGCAGGGAGTGTATTTGGGCATAACGAATAAATCTTTTATTGTGAAATTAGAGGTATGAATTAAACTACTGGTTTTTCTAGGGAACTTATTGTTTTAGCTAAACAACTTACATGTACTGATTTTTTAATTAGAGACTGAGATAAATATTTTATAACATCCAATATATTTATAGTGAAAAGCGTTTGAAAATGTCACTCTTATTAGATTATTGCAGGTTTTACAATATTATTACGAATTTTGTCATTTTTATCTCACTTATTACAATATAGTATATTTAAAATTTTTAAACTGCACAAAAATGATAAAAATAGAAATCATTTAACACTCTTCATCGTCATAATTCAAAATGACTAAATAAATCGTATATACTACTATAACATATCATTCGTACCTGTATTGTAAAAAATCAAATAAATTATGTCACACTCCATCATTCGCAACTAATTAATAATCTTACAACTTATACTTAGCAAGCATTTGTTGATTATTGTTTATTTTATAATATTATACTCTAATAGTCGCAACAATTAAAAATAGCATTATATTACACAAAAATTTAACAGAAACTACTATTATACATACTACTCATCGTGAACTAATTACAAAAATTATATGAATAGTGAAAGATGATATAATGATATAGGATAATTATAAACAATTAATAGTCTGCCTTGTATAGAATATGAATGATAATTATCATACTTTCTTAATAAATTTTAATATTTGTAAAAAATATACTATAATATTATCACTTATGTATTATATATTTTCATAATTGATAAAATTATGATTGTATATATCAAAAAAGTATGACTTTTCGATGAATTGTAAACCCATTCATTACTTTAGATTTCTCCATGAAATATTTCATTTTTATTTTACTATGTTAATTGTTTCAATTCAATAATTCTATGAATTGTACCTACATTTAAAAATTTTAATAACAAGAATGTTATTGCAATTAAAGTTTTTTTCTTTAAAAATAACAAAGTTCAATATAAATTAACTGTTGTCTTTGCAAAAATACATTTTTTAAAATCTCTTAGAAAAAATTTCGCGAAACAACAGAAAAATTGTTTTCTTTCGTGAATTTCAGGATCTTTACCTTTCTAAGTATCGTCAAAATCTTAACCTCTACATGTATAAGCCTTTCGAGGAAAAGTGACACCACGTCATTGTCTCTCAGACACAAAAAAAATATATATACGTATTCATCTATCTATATAAATCAGCGGCTTCATGTGAGCGATGCGCGGAAAAGTCAAAAGTGAAGATGTACGAGCCGCGTGCGGCGCTGAGTCAGAAATGTAGCCGCGTTAAATTTGTCTATCCTCATGTGAATCCACAATGAGATCGAATTCTCAGCGTCACACGCGCTCACTTTCCAAGGTTAAACGTCATTGTAGAGTAACTATACTTTATTCATAAAAGAAACCGTCGGTTTACTTTCGTTATCTTTGTCGCGAAAACCCGTTACCCATCGCCCGCATTTTTCCTAAAACGATATTGTACAAATTTTCTACTTTTTTTTTTCATCGACGAGAAAGTTGGCTCCAACGCATCTTATTTATGTGCGTGGAGATTTCTAGTTATTTATGATGATTTCGTTTGTTTTGGACAATGTAGAAATAGAATAATAATTATAGTCAAGTTCAGTTTGTTCAGTGTTTGAGTATACATGAAAAAAAAAGGATTAGCTGTAGCAGAAAAAAGATGTGCTTTTTTAACATAACTTGACAGAAGGAATTTTTTCGCAGCAGTAGCTGTTTTTTCTGTTGCAATTAGTATGTAACGGAATTTATGCATGATGATAGTGCTAGGGCAACAAAAAAATTAGCTGCTACTACAAAAAAAATTCATTCTTCCAAGTGTGCTCAAATAGCATATATTTTTGCTAATATAACAAATACTTTTTTAGCGTGCAGTGAATGAAGAAAAAACAGCGTGATTATAAATTATTATGTACATTAGGTAATTTTTTACGGTTTCCAAGATTTCTTTGCCATTCTGAAAAATAGATAACTTGTAATTCTTTAAAATGTTTCAAGAGTTGGTTTTAAAAGTTTTGATTTCCTGAACCAGATACAGAATGTAGAGTAAATAATTTTTACCTGCTTTCAATTGACTTCTATCCAATTTTAGCGAATTCTGGATCTTTCAGTTCATAAATTCCGACTATCTCTTTTTTTTCTACAAACCTATTCAAAAATAAGAAAGTTCTGAAAAATTTTGTTTCTTATTCCAATATACTCTTCTTTTTTGTAATTTATGAATATAAAAGATTATCGTTTAATCATAAAATACTATTTGATAAAATATTCAACGAAAAATTGCCTGTATTGAACATTTTACTCATCAACATTTGCAATGTCTCAAGCACATTTTCTCATTCGCAAAATTCATGGAAAAAAAAGGAAAAATCTGTAGATTAAATTATATAGTAATTGAAAGTCATTGTTGTCTTAAGATGAGAAAGTATTTGTTCCTACCAAAAAATACATTTTTTATGAATCATTTATCATTTCAACATGATTTTCTAT
Organism: Platygaster orseoliae; assembly: GCA_030522825.1. Lineage (NCBI taxonomy): Eukaryota > Metazoa > Arthropoda > Insecta > Hymenoptera > Platygastridae > Platygaster > Platygaster orseoliae. The sequence continues at coordinate 8,450 of JAPYZL010004972.1, read as the reverse complement.
GTTTCATGAAATTATCGATAATAAGCTTTATCTAAAATTATCTGAACATTTTTTATATATATAATATAAATATATATATATATATATATATATATTACAATTGAAGCATATTATTCAAATTAAACAACCGGATTTTAATTTTTCTTCTCAATGCAAGTGAATATATTGAAATATTTTGTTCATTTCTAAATTTTAAAAACAATGTCAATATAGTTTTTAAACATCATAAATCAACTATTTTAAATCAAAATCGTCCAATAAGCTTTTTGGAAAATTTTCATTATTACTACTACAAAAACTTTTTTAATTTTTTTGATTACACATATTTTTACACATAATTTATTACTTGTCTGCTGGAGCCCGCGGTATATTTAGTTTTTCCAATAAATAAAAGTAATAAAAAAAACATTTATCTCAGATCTAGAATAATTTCAATTTGGGTTTCACGAAATCACTCCTAAAACCGTGTAAAGTTTTTTTGAACCATGTAATCGTATAAAAAATGTAAATAATTCGGTAGCTTCCAGTAGTTCGCATCAACGCATCGTCCGGCACGGGACGGAAAGTACCGCCACCTGGCCGAGTTTGCGGGAACGAGCGAAAATCATTGCTGGCGTAAAGTATATTTCCGTTACACTTCCGAAATCGCATGATCTCACCAGCGTCTACCACGAGCGATGGGAACTGAAATTCAATTAACAACGAGTCGTCGGACCCGGCTGAACGGCCGAGTTTCCCCGGAACGACGTCCCAAGTGTCGAGATCCTAGATTAATTTTTTTTTTCCACGGCAACGTTGACGTTACTTTTCCAGTGCGCTTCAGACACTTAAATCAAATAAGAATTTTCCCTCACCTGTTTACGAAACACTTTTCATACACGTACAAGCGTGGAAAAACCTTTTTTTAACGAAAATTGTGCTTTATTTACTTGACATCAAGATTAAACATCTATTTTGGACACGAATACATGATGTTGCATTGAAAAATGCACCTAGTATTGAATTAGGTTCGAGTATACGTTTGATTCGACATTTCTCGTAATGAGTGAATCATTTTCAAAAATAGTTCGCTCAATTTCACAGGGTAAACAAATCGATGTACGATAGAGCGACGACGAAAATGTTTGCTCGCAGCAAAGTTTGTCAAGATGTTTTTTGCAATGTACACCTGCTCGTTTTTACGGTGGTAATTATGATTCGATTCAAGTCAAATGGAAGCAAAATATCGGATTTCGTCGACGCACGGTAAATCATGTCTTATCGAAAATATTGACGTCCGAACTGTTATCAAATTACGTACAAATTATGCGCCAGATACCGCAATATTTAATGAACGGCCGACTTAATTATTCAGTATTTCTACTGCTTTATAATGATGGCGGTTAAAATTGAATAAGGTTGTAGTTATTTAGGAGGATTCGTTTCATATTCAAGTTTTACCGAAGGAGAGATGAATTATTATTATTATAGTATAGTTTTGATTATATCTGGAAGTACATGAGTTGGAGAACTGTAAAGTTACGTTCTGGAAAATTCATTAAATTGTTGATAAAAAAGTTTCTTGAAGACTGAATATGTTTGTTGAGGATTTCTATAAATCATACGCAGATATAATTGTTACAGAAATGTTGAATGCAGTGTATTCTATAGGTTAATTTTTTTATTTTTTTTATTTTATGGAATATATCCAATTTGTGGAAAAAGCAATTTATGATGAAGATTTTTCGCCCTTTTCTCCTTTAGCAATGAACTTTCTATTAATCTTCAAAAACATCGCTTTCAATGTCTTGGAGAATCGCAATGGTGTAGATGAAAATGTAAAAATACATATGGGAATATTTTTTTTCCAGTACGAAAGAACTTTTGAACTTTCAATTATTTTTTATTAAATTTACGTGAAGATTCTGGGATTCATTGTTGCCGTGAAGCTGCAGAAATACTTTTTGGGCAAAATTAAAACAGTATTGTTTCAAAAAAAAATTTTTTTTCCTATCCCAAACAATTATTGAAAAAAGGGTGAACGTAAATAATAAGTAAATTTTGATACGAACATTTTAAATTATCATTAAAAAAATCTCCTCAAGCTAATTTGATAATTCTCCGTTTTTTACGATAAATAATATATGATTTTTAAAAATATTCAAGTTCATTGCGATTATTTCAAATCTACTTCTGTTTTGCAAAAAATATCATTTTTTCATATTAAGGAATTTTTAACAAAAAAATGTACAATTTTCTTTGGGGTATATATTAATACATTCAACCTAATTCCTATTTTTTTAAAGAATACTCTATATTTATGTATGTTTTATTGTATACTAGCTGTTCCCGCGCGCTTCACTACGCGTACGTAATAGGATATTCCCAAATTAATAATTGAAAAATAATAAAAATTTATAATTTTAATGAGACTGAGATATTTAAAGCTTTGAAAATTTCCACTATACCTAAAAAACTTTAGATTTTTTATTGTCGGTAATGAATAAAATAAAAAAATTAGATGTCAGTATCGGAAATAGTAAAAATTACATACTAGCGAATATATGTATTTTATTGTAATTTTTGGAAACTGGATTTTTGCTATATCGACTTATATAATTCACAATAGAAAAAAGTTTAAGCGTAAGTAAAACAATTTATTAACGGTTTTTCAAATTCGAAAGATTCAATATTTTTTATGAAATATACGATTATATATGCTCCCTTGCAGACTGGATTGGCTTAATGAAGTTTTGAATTGATAAAAAAATTAGTAAAAAAATATACTTCCTAACATTGAAGTTGATTTACTTACCGAAAAAACAATGTAGTCGTATTTGACACGATTTTTTCATAATTTCTTTTATGTACGATAAATACAAAATAAATTCTTCACTCACCACTTTGCTCAAGAAGGAGTAGTCTTAAGGGATATTATATGTGTCAAAGAATTGAAAACAATATTTTCATAAAAAATAAATTTTTATTCATAACAATTCTCGAAAAACACTTCGTTTTTTAACAATTCTTCAGCTTCTTCAATTCTGTATCTGTAGGAGGAAAAATAAAACTTATTTCTTCTTTTTTCTTTTCTGAATCTTCAATATCTTTATTATTCTACAGTACAATTGACTGACATGACTGTCGACATTCGTGACATGTTGTGATTTTGTGCTATTTTTTGACATGTTGTGATTTTGTGCAATTTTTGTTGCACGTTGTGATTCTGTGATATTTTGTGATTTTGTAATATTCTGTTACGTTTTGTGTCATGTTCTGATTTTAAGACATTTTGTGACATGTGGTGATTTTGTGATATCCTGTGATAATTTGTGACATGTTTTGATTTTGTGATATTTTGTGGCACGTTGTGAATTTGTGATATAATGTGATATTTTTGACATTTTGTGATTTTGTAATATTCGGTTACGTATTGTGACATGTTGTGATTTTGTGACACGATGTGTTTTTGTGGTCTTCTGTGACATGTTGTGATTTTGTGACATGTTGTGATTTTGTGATATTCTCTTATATTGTGACATTTTTTAATTTTGTGACATTGTATGTGTGTGTATGTGTCTGTGTGTGGGGATGTAGTTGGAGGAGTAGGCCATCAAGTCCGTTGAAGCAAACATGCCTATAAGCTTCCAACGAACGTGATAAATAACTGTGCAAAATTTCAGAACGTTTCATCCAGTGGTTTTGAAGTTATAGAGAACAACGTACAGACTTTGACATTTATAGAGATAGAGATATTGAATTATGTTGAAAAAAATTTTAATTTAAAAAAATAATGTTATTCTTTCTGATATAACTTTTGACTATTGTCAATATCAAAAACAGTGTCATTTAAAAAACAAGGAAATTATGTTATTTCGATTTTATTGTTTTAAACTCTAGAAATTTCGTATTTAAACTGATATTCCATATAAAAATGATAGAAACAAATATCATATGCTTATACCATTTTCAGTCTCATATTAGTAATTTTATTAATACAATTCGCAAAAGTCTAACTTCTTTTCAACATTAAAAATTGAGATTTGTCATGTTTGCATAAAAATTACGTAATATATTTCATCTCGATTACAAAATAATCAATATCTAAATCTAACAAAGTATTGTAAACGTTTGAAGTTCCATCATATTCTAAACACAGTCTTTGAACACAACTCATAAAATTAAATAAAAGACTCAATTGAATATTATATAAAAATGTAAAAAAAAATCCACGATGTAATCAATATGCCATTCACGGAATTTCGAATTTTTTTTCAATTCCTATCAAATTTTATGTGAAAAAACGAGCAATCATTCATCGTATATCTGTTATTTCAAAGTTCATAGAAAAGGCCTTAGACTCAAATTCACAAAAAGTAAAATTTGTTATTCCCACCTTCGCTCTCAACAACCGTTTTAATGAATACACCAAACAAAATTTTTTTTTTTTTTTTTTTTTAAGTAATTCAGATAATTCATGCTTATTTTTGTCAATTTTAACTGCACACATTCACATCCTATTTTCGAAATTTTTCCTTAGTTTCCCCCTCTTCGCAACAATGGCCGAGAAAGTCAAACTATATCGTGACTCCTTCAAGACGCTTTACATTACCTGCGCGCGTGCTGGACCCTCGAACTCGTAAAAAAGGGTTCGCCACGTGCCCAGGACCCTGAGGTTAATCTAAGAAATCAAATCAAAGAAGTTTTTTGCGCCGACGTTAAACTGCGCGCGGGCTTCCGACGGGTTGCATCAAAGACAATATATCCAACGGATGCGCATATGCCGCGCACGTGTCATCACAAGGGCGCGCTAACTGTTCGTCATTGACCTCTCGAGAATGATACAATATCGCAGAAAACGTAGTTTTTCGACTAAAACTCGAGATTTCAGCAAAAGAAAGATCAATTAATCGATCGTGTATGTGAAAAACAACGTTCTTGTTATTGTAAATACTGCATTTTCTTTTTTGCTGGTTGTAATTTTGAGGTTAGGATTTAAAAAGTGATTGTTCCTTGTTCAAAATCACTCTCCAAGAACGAGATTTGTGCAATGAAGTTTTCTTGCAGAGTTTTCCTCATTTCTGAGCAGCCTGTTAAGAATACGTAGATTTAATTCATTTCTGCGCATCAGACGAAATTCCCATCGACGGGTATCATCGAGCTTTGCAAGGCTGGAATGCCGTCGCGAAGCGAGAATAGTCGTGACGTGCCATGGCGAAAAAAAAGGAAGTTTCTAGATGCAATGTACGGGAAAAAATAATCGGATTTGAAAAGTTTGAAAGCTTAGAGACTTTTTATTGGTAATCGTGGTATAAAGTTGAAGGGGATTGGAGTACTTTAATGTTTGCATTATTTTGAGTCTGTTGACGATTGACTCAATGATCTTTTTGACAATTTTCATGGGTGTTTGTATTTACTATTTATGAAGTTATTGTGCAATTACGGATGTAACAGCGTAAATTATTTGCTGCATCATGTTTTTTCGTAAACTATGAGAATGTCGGTCTATGAGTATTTTACATTTTAATATTCTGGTGATTTTTTTGGTGTAACAAAGTGACTGCTTTCGAATGTAATTTTGAAATATACCGTAAGTTAAGTTGTCGAAGTTTGGAAAGAAAGTGTAGAAGTTTCATCTATGTTTTTATTGAGATTCGGAACACTAGCGAAAATCAGATATTGTTTCAAACTTTGTGACTGTTACTAACTTGTAGGTTAATTCAAGATTCTTTCTTCTGTATCAGTTAAAATAAAAGAATAATAAATTGCCTTTAATTAAGTTTATTCGAATGCATATGAATTTCAAATTTCGTTCGAATAATAACATTAAAAAACAAAATTGTGTGATTCGTAGACAAAATTTATGAGAAATAATGCAAGATTTGGAAAACAACTAAAAAGACAATTAATGATACATTTTTCCTATTATAGTTACTAAAATTTGATAAACATCTTTTTATACTATTTTCTCAAAAGTTATCCATTTTCATATATCACTTTGTGAAACAACAAAATTTCAACATCTTTTTTAACTATGTTGATTGGAAGAAAAATAAAATCTTCGTTTAAGAAAATTTGGTTTCCCTATTTATTTGTCTCCACTTCAGACTCTTAACTTTAAATTGTACGAATAACAAATTTAACTAAGTACGAAAAACAAAAAAAATTTATATAAACATTAATTTTTCCTTTTCCGTTAGTTAAAATATATTTTGAAAAAATGAAAAATCAAGAAATTTTATCTCTTTACCACGTTCAGCATAAAAAAAATTAAGAAAATAACGTTTCATTTTACTTTCATTCTGATTTTTGCATATGTAAACTGAAAAACAAGTTTTTTTTTTCTTTCAACATGCAATAGAACTTTATATTTCTGAATACACACAACCGTAAAACCCATAAATTTTGTATGTAAGGAAAACTAGTTGAATATCTTGAAACATTCTTTGTTCATAAGGAAATGTTACTAACTAAGCGAATATTTAATCATTTACATATACATCTTACCAAAGATAATTATTTGAAAAAGTATACATTTTTTCACTGTTTCAGATTGATCAACAAAGAAAATATTCACAATTGTAAAATGTTGGGTCGAATAGCAGACCATGAAAAAAAAAAGAGTATGAACAGCGAACAGTACGAAACAATTATTATTTTTGAAACTTCCACAATGACGTACAACTTATTTCGAGAAAAGGCTGTTAAATATTCCGAAAAATAATAATTGTCTACAAAAAAACAAACCATATTGAAATGTTTCGATGACAAAAATCGAAATGAAAATTGAAGTGTTTAATATATGCTCAAAGAAAAGATGTGTCATTTCTTTTGGATTGCAATTACATTTGTCATCGCAGACTTTGCAAATAAAAAACAACAATGAGATTCTGAGAAATTCGATAGTGAAAAATCAACTTTGGTTGTAGTCAACAATCACTTCAAACTTTTCCACGTTTAAATCACTCAAATGCCAACAATTCCATGAAATGATAAAAACGGCTGAACCGGAAATGCTCTGCATACTGTAAAATTAAAATTTATTGTTAAATTACGAAAAGTAGAACTACGGATTTATTGTCACTCAAAGTAACAAAATACAATTCATCAAAAAAATGACAGAAAAAGATTTACGTTGAATATCAAACGTAACAAAATAAATACTACAAGAATTCCCAATGTGAACTTCATGATTATTTCAGTAAAAAGGAAAAACAAACATTAAAGAAATACCAAAAAAAATACTCAACAATAACATAATTCTGTTTTTATACAGAACATGATTGCACAGTCATAAAAATTTTAAAAACCACATTGTATACGACTTTATTTAGGTCTAGACTAAAAAATCAATAAAAACCCTCAAGAACACTGTCAATACGGAATCAATCACTTTGCACCATCATTACAACAACAACACCCAAAAAACAATATTAAAATCAAAAATCCGTCAACAGCTAACGAATCGCAAACTGCAAACCACGTAAAATCACTACCATCGCCACTTCCATCAAAAATTCCCTTTTCTCCCCACCACGACAAATCATTCTATTACCTCGAATTTTCCGCAAAGAAAAAACAACCTAACCACAGCAATAATTTCTCAACAAGAATGAAACGCTTGGAATCCGGGAAAATCGCGAAAAATAAAAATAAAAAGGTAAAAAAAAAGAATTCTATGCGAATGAATCACGGTATCTTTTCGCGGCGACGTCATCGGGCGGACTAAAGAATATCGCAGTTGTAATTAAGAAAACGGAGCACGGTCCCCTTGCGGGGGGGTGCCGAGAAATGAGGGTGGAAAAGTCTGAAAAACGCGCGCATGACAATGCGCGCGGCGGCTGCGGGGGGTGGTGGCGCGGGGAGAGACAGTAGGTGGATGGCAAAGGGTAGAGGGGTCCGAGGGGTCTAATTAAAAATTCTTCGTCGCCTAAGACGCCGATTTCATCCCTGTAACGTAAACACCTCGTACTAGTTTTTCGCGTTTACGTATGGCTTCGTTCTCTACTTTCAATGTTTTACCAACAGATTTAACTTAATTGAAAAGGAAAATAATGTTTATGTTAAAAACGCAATTATTGATAGTAATGAAATGTTTTTAAAGAGTGAGAGAAATGATTTAATAATAATATATTGTGCGACTAGTAGGAGAAGGAGAACATTCCACTCGCGAGTTTACCGCTCTCGCTACGCTCGCGCGGCAAACTCCACACTCGTGTAATGTACTCCTTCTCCAACTAGTCGCACATAATACTTTATTCAAATACCGCAAGGAATATGTGATTGAGGAGGACAAACAATAGTTTACCTGACTGATTAACGCAACTATGGTCCTGGTATTTTTTTTTCATTTCCAGCAAGTGCGGCTTTTCCCGAAATTCGCGCGGCATTAGCAGAGTATATAGGCGTAGATATTTACTCTCACTTTCCTGAAAACCCATGATGCGTTGTTTTTCACTTTTTTACTTGTT
>JAPYZL010004948.1:0-11782 GCA_030522825.1 Platygaster orseoliae | reverse complement strand
AGTTTGTTGTGTTTGTTTTGTCAAATTGTCACAACAGTAACCAAGTCGCGTCAAAAATTACATGTTGTAGTTTCCCCAAAAAAGTGTATTTTCCTCCCGCGTTCCACGCAAAAAAAGTGGCCATTATTTTTGTAAATGCATGGGAGAAATATGATTCCAACTCGTGCGTTTGGGCACTCGTTCCCGCTCGTGCCCAACTTCGCACTCGTTGAAATCATCCCCTTTCTCTCTAGTAGAATAAATATCTATTTTTCCATGTATGTGTTGGAATGGCCGCTTTTTTACGATGAATCGCGTGAACACAGCCTTCTTTCCGAGTAGCCATAAGATCAGCGGAAGAATTCTTCTTTATTCCCTGCTATTCGGGATAAAAGACAATTCTTTCGCTGATTTTATGACTTCCCGGAAAGAGGCCTGCGTCATGCGTTTCATCGTAAGCGGCCACTCCTACACAAACATGGAAAAAAATATTGTATGTTACATGAAAAGAATGTGATTCAACTCACGCGCTTGCGCACTCGCTGCCGCTCGTGCTCAAATGCTCGTTCGTAGAATCATTCCATTCCTCCCTTGTAGCATAAATATCTATTTTCCCATGCATCCGTAAAAAAGGCCACTTAATTTCTATGGAATGCGGGAACAAAAGCTACTTTTTGAGGTACTCGGAAATCAGTGGGAAATATCAACAAAAACCCTAGGAAACATTCAATAATCACGGATCAGGAAACTTTCTTCCCTGTGATCCGGGATTTATGAATATTTCCCTAGGGTTTTATTGATAACTCCCGCTGATTTCCGAGTACTACAAAAAGAGGATTTCGTTCCTGAGTTCCATAAAAATGAAGTGGATATTTTTACACATGCATGGGAAAAAATATTGTATGCTACACGAGACAAAAAGGATGATTCCAACGAGTGCAAAGTTTGGGCACGAGCGAAGTGAGTGCCCAAACTTTGCACTCGTTGGAAACATCCTTTTTCTCCCTTGTAGCATAAATATCTACTTCAATACTCATGCATGTATTCAATTCATGTATATGATTTTTATTATGGCGAAGATTGAACTTAAATATTCACACAACGAGATGTGATTTATTCTACAACCAATTTATTGAATATGAACTATAGAGTAATATCGAAAAATATGAAATAAATAACGACTAGCCAAAAAAGCGGAATGTTCAACCTGCTCTACATTTCTTACATGTTGCACTGGATGGTAATTTGGAACCTACGAGAAAATAGTTCAGTAAGGTAATATTCCTTCAATAACGATCATATTGATATATCTTTAATTATTTGAATATTTTTTATTGATTCATAACTAAGGGAAAACAATTAAATATTGGATCAAAATTTATTTTTATGTGTTATAATTCAGTCGTAATTTTTTTACACAATAAGTTTGTTTGTTATTTCCCTAACAGTTTTTTATAATTTTTCTATGAAAAATTTTTTCTTGCTATTTATGTTTAAAATTTATTAAATAATTCAAAACAATTACATTTTTCAATCGTAAGCAGTACGTAATAATAAAATGACATGAAAAATTATGAAATCGTATTACAAATAGTCGTAAATTGTAATGAAACTTTACTTGATTATAAATCATTGGTTTTTTCCTATCAAGAAACTCAATTTTTTAAGGATTAAAGAACTTCGATAAAGAAATACGTGATCTTTGAACCTATTTCCTTTAACCAAATGTAATGGTAGCGATACGTACATTTGTATCGAAAACCTGTGCCATTTTCCTTCAATATATATCATGGTTTTGTCTTAAATTATGTGAGAGTTTTTAAAATTTATTCATAATAATATTAGGTATCTGGTCGTCTGTAATTAAATTTATTTTTTCGTAGTTTTTAATAAATAATTTGTTATGCTCTGGTCATAAACCTCATACTTTGTTAATCTAAAAAAACGAATTGTTATTCGCAGAAACTAGTTTCGCCAATAAGATGAACTCGTAGGATATTCGTTATTCTGATGAAGACGGAGTTTTTCAATAATGCTACCTACATTTGAAACTCGTATACATCTCATCAAGTAAAAAAAATTATCTGTACTGCTATGTATTTATCTAGAATAAAACTGTGAACAATGTACAGCAATCGAACAACATTTGTAACTCGGAAAAAAATAAAAGGATTATGATTATGTGTGATTATGCCCTATAGTATAATGTGATTAAGATTTGTTACTTTTGTGTAGTTTTTCAATTTCATACGGTTTCATAGGTTTCATCATTATTCTCGAAAATTTATAGTAATAATTGCACTTAACATCAATAACAATATGATGAATTTTTAGACTTAAATAAATTGAATAAACTTGATTTCGTGTTCCATTTTTTTATTTCTGTTAGGCAAGGGTTTCCTCGAAAGAGATTAAATGTACAACTAATCTTGCAAAATAGTATCCATTTCGGCGAAAATTTCTACAAAATTATGTAGAAATCTACAACACTCTAAACGTTGTACGTTAAAATATTTTTTTTGCATTTCTTCATTCCATGTAGTTGCCATATTTTTTTTTCGACCTGTCACACGCGGAATTTCAGGCTCTTGTGTCACCGGTTGCCTGCGATCGAAATCATCTGGAGTTGGTGTTTGGAAATTCCTAGCAAACAAATATTTTAATAAAAAAAACGTTTCTTTCAATAATATTTACTGTTTTTCCGAATTAATCAAAACTACATATTAGGATTATTGGATTTCTCATTCTCTGGAGGTAGATTGGTGTCCTTTATACAAGAGAAAAAAATCGCATCGTAGCTTGATATTTCTCGTTTATATTTCATGTTTAACAATAATTAGGTAATAATATTGTTCGATTGGTAAGAAATCAGCAAATGAGAGAAAAGTCAGAGAAAAGTCAGAGAAAAGTCTGACCTCGCGTTTGCTAGGGAATATTTATTTATATATTTATTTATGCTTAATTTTAAAAATGTGTTCGTAACCATGATTCACCTTTTAATAACCCACATTTCATTTTTATATTTTTTGTTGGGTCGTCATTAATGAGACTTAAAGGAACTAGTAAACAATATTTTTAAATAAAAAATTTCATCACGCATCATGTATAATATTCATACCGAGTGTATGAAAAAACATTCAATAGAAACATTGATAATTTTAAGATAAGAAAAAAACATTTTGAAAGAATTTCATTCGTTAAAAAATTTGAATCACTATAGTGTAAACAAGAACTTTTAAAATTATTCTAAAACTTGGAAAATCTGAAATATTGAGTCGATTTGAATGAAAGTGATGCGGCTTCTTGCTTATTATTATACTTTGAATCGTCAATGATAAACCTTTAATTAACAATCGAAAAATTCTTTTTGAAATAATTCGTTCATGTAAAACATACTTTTAAAAGTATTAAAAATTTTGTTTACATGATTTTTTTTATTCTAGTATCAGAAAATAATTTGGAAAAACAACTTGAACCTCAAGAAAACGAGAGATACTGCGAATTAGGGAATATGACTCACTACAAATATTTTTAGTTTAAAACAAAAAAAATGGAAAATGAATTTGGTGAAAATATCTACCTTATCATTATCTTCCTTAAACTGATTCAGCTTCCAAAGAAAAGAAAAAAATTGTGATTACTACAAAGCGACCAAAAAGATAATATTTCTAAAAAATCTTGAGAAATTTGCGTTTTTAATTTAGTACAATTTTTAAAATCAGTTTTTTATCATGATTTAAGTTATTATAATACACATTTCATCTCGATATTTTATTTTGAATCATAATTTATAAAAAATTTTCTAAATAATCAAACAATATTTTCAAATACAGAATCATAGAAAATATCATACATGCTATTAAAAAAACTATTTGAAACTTTAATTGTATAAATTTTTATAAAAAAGTGTAATAACACAACAATAATTTTTCTAGATCATTGTACAACTTGACGAAAATTCAAGAACGAATATTCTTTTCCTGAAATCTTTTCTAATTTACTTCATAGAAATTTTATTGACTATTTATATAATAATGATAATGTTTATTATTTCTGAAATTATTATTATTATTTACAGTCTTATTTACTATTAATATTTATATATTTTAAATTTACTTTATACAAATTTTTCTGAGTAATAAAAATCCAAAAACGAATATTCTCTGTCTGAAATCTTTATGAAGGTGAATTACTATTTCTTTGTTTTATGCTTCAACAGCATTCCTTTTCTCGAGATTTTCAATATAATGTTCATTATTCAAAAATTCGGAGAAAAGGAATGCTTTCGACGCAAGAAGCCTTTTCTTAAAATTTTCGAGCAATGTATATTATTCGAAAACTTCAAGAAAGGGAATGCTTTCGAAGCAAAAAAAGAAAGGAAAATTCACCTTCTTAGAGATAACAGAAAAAATAATGTTCGTGCCAGTTTCCGAGAGTTTTCTACTTTTGGGAATTCTGGTTGCTTGAAGTTAAGTTCCTTTGATGGCACCTTCGAAGGAATTTTAGTCACCAACCAAAAACTCCAAAAAACAAAAATCTTAAGCAAACTAACACGAAAACTACTATAATCCGATACAAAAAAAGGAAAATAAAACTGAGTAAATCGTTACATTAATATTTTCTACATTCAACTAATTCAGCTTCTACGTTAATATTACGAGTGCATAAAACTCTGTTGCCTCGTTTTGGCTCTCTGAACCACCGTCAAGTGTGATTACAGATACGCGTGCTTTCGCGTTATTAGAAGTACTCGTTTCAAGGTGTACCGAGGAATTCCGGACCTTTTCTCCCTGACTCATCAGCTTTGTACCGCATACCGAAAAGTCCCTGATAATGACGGACTTCAAAAACATGAATTTTCACTTCAACTTTATGCTGACTATACTTTTCGCCAGACTGAGAGCAAAGTTAATTTTTTAATTATAACTGCGTTCTGCACTAAGGCGCACTATGTCGCCGTCAGGAAAAGTTCGTCCGTTAAGAAATCGCTCCCTTGTGCATACGAGGAGCATGGAATTTTTTCGGGGCTTTTATTTCGAGAGACAAGCCACTTTTGAGTTAGAAAAAATCGAAAGAAATTTGTTTGGCATTTCAGAAACTTTTGTGTCGAGCAAAAAAAGCTTTAATACATAAACCTGAATGATCGTTTAATTTTTCAAGTGATATGTTGTACTTCATTGAAATTTCCAAAAGTAAGAATCCATGAAAAGATAATGTTGTCCCGTCAGTCGTGTCACAGAGTAACTGTAGAAATGAAAACGCATTGTGGACTATATTTTAATTCCGCAGACAAGCGTTTCGCCTCTGCCACCCCCTCGTCCTTTCTTCACCTTTATTCTCCTCGCTGCGACGGTTGACATTACCGCGCATAATATTTAATAATTATTTTCATTAAAGTTAAAATAAAGTTTAGGATACTTTATTAATTTATAGGACAGGAAATGCGTTCAAAGGTTGCTTTCGCTGCCTTTTAATGCCATTCGTATTAATTACTGCACTTGTCTACGAGAAACTCTTCAGCGATCGACCAAAGTTTTGCTATGTTCTCATCTCTGAAAGTTATGAAAAAAATAAAACCTAGATTCAGAATTTTTGTAAACGTTGTATGCAATGTTGTTGTTTTAAAAGATTCTGTTCATTGCACAGAAAATAAATCAAAATATATTCCTTCAGTGGGATTAACATGTTTTTCAAGCAAAGCAGGAGTTTCAGATTTCTTCTCCCTTCTATAACATTAAGAAAAATGCTTTCGGACGGTGTAAAAGAGAGAAATTTTTTATTATTAGGACACAGGGAATTGGGCATGAAAGATAATGAAATAGAGGGACGCGATTCGAGGGGTGCTTCTTGGTTCCAACTTTTTAAACGAGGTCTACTGGAAGTCGACCTTCTGCTCGTAGTTATTGCATTTGCTGCTTTGTCTTTGTTAGTTTTACTGCTGTTCTTATAACGAGGTCATTTAGATCATGACACGGAGGCTTGAATTTTTCATATGGTTGGAGGTACTCTCTTGGCTTCGAGGAATAATTGTTCTTTTTATTGCTTATTTCTGAATTGTTTCGTTGGTCTTTTTTAAATCATCTGGAAGTGTCTTTTGCATACAAGTTCTCTGCATCGTGACAGTCAGAAATATTTATAAATTGTGAAAAAAAATTCATATTGTGAAAAAAAAATTCGAGATTGATTCATTGTTATTTTACGAAAATTAGACGAAAGTGATGATTATGAAAAAATATATGCATAAAAATAACAATCTTACATCATAAAATGGGTAAAATTTAAATTTGGTTCAGAATTTTTAGTTTTTCCAACTTGAAAGGAATTTTTTCTAGAACTAATTTTAATACAATATAGAGCTGAACATTTTCTATAAGAAAAAGTGGAAAAAATTTTGTTTTTCAATAGTGATTTGTCAAAAAAGACGGAAATTCACGAAATTTCTAAAAATCTGAAAACTTCGGAATTAAGGAATAAAGTTTTAAAAAATTTTGACATGAATTTACGAAAATACAAAAAAGTCTATCGAGTCATAGCATTTCAGAAAAATATTAGAAATTATTGAATTCTATGAAAAAAGTGCATTTTGAAAAATCTGCACAAATCAATCAATGTATGAAAATACTAGAAAACGATTGAAAATTTAAAATATACTGAAAAATATAAAAATTCGAGATATTCATAGAATACTTTGAATTAACATAGACCGAATTATACACGAAATCTAAATAATTATCAAAAATCTATCGATATTTCTATTCTCTAGCATTCAATTTTAATAATTGATATATCTATATAAAAATCTACGAGAATACTAGGAATCTAAAAAAATAGTAAAAAATCGTTTTGATTCTCGTAAATACTGAAAAAATGTTAAAAATACTATAAATCTTTATATAAAAAAAATTTTCTTAACAATATTATTTCACGAAAAATGAAAGAAAATAATAATGAAAAAAAACAATCTCTAAAAATAACACTGCCCAATCAAAAAATCAGTGAAATTCAAATTAGATTCAGAATTTTAGTTTTTATAACTCAAAATAACAATTATTCTGACTTAAGAAGAATTTTTCTGGAATGAATGTTTGACTATATCCAATGTATAGCGAAACATTTTCAAAGCAATAAAAAAAATAAATAATAAATAATCAAGCCAACTTCAATTTTTCAATAATACATATAGTATTAAATACTTGAAATCTGTGTTCTATGATATTCTAAAATATCTTTAAAAAGTTGATGCATAGAGAATCCATAAAAAAATCCCTTAAGTTGTGGAAAAAAACTGAAATTATATGAGAAAAAATGTCTTACACTCTGTTACTTGAAAATTACAAAAATTTTTTTTCATTACATTTAATACAAAAATGAAAAATTTTGCAACTCTGGACTCGAAAAAAATTGGGAAATCCTACTCTCGTGACCACATCTTCAAGGATTAAAAATTATACATTTCTGAATGAAATATAGATATATTTTTTCGAAAAACACCCCCCGAAATTTTTTTCTGCCTACACCCTTGGGATTTCGTCATTGAAATACTACAACATATTTTAATTCATTCGTTTCAATTTAAGAAATATGAAAAGGAAAGTGAACTTTCAATTTACGTAGAAATATTAGATTTCGAGGAATTTATTTAAAAAACCCCTCCTGATAATTTATTCTAACTGAATAATATCATGTTTTCTCGGTCATTTTCCGAATTCGTCATTCCAACAGATCTTTTTCCCAACATACGGACTAACCTAATCAGCTAATGACGACTGAAAGTCATTCATTATCAACTGATTCAAGTTTGGAGTAGTATAGCTAGGCCGGTTCTGGCCCATTTGGCGGACCGGAACCGGCATACATTCTAACTCGCTCTTAAAACGTGGTGAGGGAAATCAATATTTTATTTCGATCAATCACAAAAATAAATTACAAATTTTCGCACAACTCCCACACTTTCTTAGCATCGTCTTATTCCTGTATACATCGAATGCCACAATTACTCCCTGGAAAACCCTTGCCCGTTTCCGAAGCTCGCAGCGTCGATTCACGTATTTCACGTGGTTGAACAGGAGAGGAAAGATGCTGATGACACGAAGAGGGTTCACCCCTTCTTCTTTGGTTGGAATCTTGAGTTACTGTTTGAGCTGTGGAAGACGCCAGGATCCAGGGGCAGGTGCCGCGGTAAACTCAGTTAATAAGACAAGAGGCAGCCATCATACTCCCGGACACCCCCGGAGGCTTGTTAATAACACGTAATTACCATTATACGTGGCAATACACTCTTCCGAGCCGACGATAAGACGACACCTTATTATGCGCAAACTAACGTCGCCGTTCTTGCTTACCAAACTTCGAAGTCCGTTACCGCGATGTGCTTCCATCACGGCTTTGGTATCGTCTTTCTTTCACCTTAACCCGCGCGTCACGCGTCTTGATACATCGGAAGAATTAGTTTTCAGGTGTTAAGAGATCGCTCGATTTGTTTTCGTGCAGCGTTTTATAACAATGCAGATAAACATCTTTGAGACCTATAAATTCGTCATGTATATGACTTATATGCAGAAAAGGAAAGAGTAGACATTTGATAAACTTATGTAAAACGACTTGGGTTATTTGTGTTTTTATACTTTTGAACTGTTAGTATCAATATGTTCTTTGTTATAAATTGTTACAGTTTCCTGATGAAGGCTCAATAAAATATGAGTCGAAAGCTTGATACAGCAAATTTTCGCTTCGTCTAACACTAGCTATACTTACTTTGCATGAAACCTCAGCCACAACCAAGAATAACAGTAAAAGTATCACTATGAATATCTTTGTTCTCATGCTTCTCAGAATGAAAACTTGACTTTCATGACCTTTAAAGCTCCATCTAGACGTCCCTAATTGCAGCGTCATCTCAGACTCCATTTTTGCCTTTTTCCGCCGTGTTTATGTCATAATCACCTGAAAAACAGCGAGCGCTCGCACGTGGCTGTGCCACAAACGTTTGCTCTTTCTTCGGGTGGAGAGCACTAAATGCTTACTGCTAAACGCTTGCATTCAGTATTATTCCTTTTTGCGGCGAGGGTTGTCAGTGTCACGTTTAAGAGTCGCTGCGTATGAACTTGGCTGCATCGTGATTTTGGTTCCTAGCGTATATGCCCACTCGAGCGAGTGCATATAAATGCCGGCGCCAGGGTTTACGGGCATACCGGAACACGCATTATGAAAGGCCTCTCTTTTCTTGTCATCTCACTAATTTCAGACGCGACTTCGCGGACACTGACTTTCTTCATGGCGTCGATTTTTTAAAGAACGATTTAGCAAGTTTTCTTTTCAGTTAATTTACAAAACCTTTGTAGAACAATTTTTTGAGGGGAAACCACGCGAAAAAGAAATGTAAATTATCGCCGCAGTATTGACTGTAAAATTAAGCTTCTCATTCATCAGCACGGCGCCGCTAAAAGTCTCGGATCCGTGCACCCTCCTTCGAATTGCGGTAACGCTTCGACGAATGTCGATAAATCAGGCACTGTTGCGAGCATCCCCCAGGAGAAGCCAAACCCCATGACACTGCATCCTCGACTCATTAGGTGCCGGTTGCCCTCAACTGAGGGCCCCGTATGCAAATGCGACTTTTTCAAACATCGATATTCATCTACGGAGCCATCACACTGGCGCTCTCCGTTATGCCAGGGGTGGTGCACGTTGCATTATTTCGCCATCAACAACAATAAAAGCCCATACAGCGAAATCAAGGCTCGCCATGAATCATCTGCACGAACGAGCTGTTATTGGCACGCACTGTAGATGAATTACGTGTTTTTTTATGTGGCATCTTGTTCTTGTGGAAGCCAAGTTCAGTCAATTTTGGCTTCATCATCCCAGTAAACATTCTTGACGATTCGTGATCTGTGATATCATATCGCAGACATCTGCCGCCACATATAATGTCATCATGATGTCATGGTGACATCACATCATGCATGTCACGCCGTGATATCATGATGACATCATATGCGGCGGCAAATGTCTGCGATATGACATCACAGATCACGAATCATCACGAATGTTTACTGGGATTGACCATTCTAATTGGTCGATCATGAATCGACTGTTTTGGACCTTTAAAATAAATCTTAAATTTTCTAAAATCAAAAAACCATACTTCTGAAACCAGATTACTAAAAAAACTCTTAAATCCCTTTGGAAATATACTCTTCGAAAAACCTCTCCCTCAAGTTTTTTCCTCCTGCATCCCTGATTCCAAGGCGTTAATTCCCAGCAACTTGCTAACGACCTGACCAACTCCGTCGACAGGAACCTGTCCTATACATTGCCGATAAGCAACGACGCAAGAAACGTTCTCCGATAGCCCGGGCTGCTCGATACGTCCGACCGAGCAACCCTTTCACCTCGAATTGTCTTAATACCGAGAGTGCACACACATTCGCGGCTGTTAGCACGTTCCACGGGCTCTTGGTGTGTCTTGCCGCCCTGAGATACGGATGTAAATAGCGCGATGGGTTTCGTAGGGGGGTGGCATTAGCCGGGGTTCCTTGCCAGTTGGACCGTATCACGACAATACTTGGCCCATAAACAGGGAGCACTGTTCTCCACTCGATGGCATTCAGATACGCTCGTGCATGTATAGTTTCCAGGGAACGTACCTAGATTCAATTTAAACTTCGGCCCGATGAAGGGGTTGAGCGGGCAATACCCGATCCGGAGAAACTCCGCGCACGCGTCATCGGCACTTAATCGTGCGGAATCAACGCGAGTTATTAGTTTACGGCGATAATTAGAACGCGATTGTTTGGAAAAACAGTAGTAATTTCTACAATAATTACTGATTTTGTTTTTCCATTATCATTTAACATTCTCTTTTTATATCATCGTATGTTTAATGGAACGAAAATTTTCCACCTTGTCTTCATCTTTGCTCTCTGTTTTCGACGCGCAATTTAGCCACTTCGCTTTGTGCCGCGCGTTACATCAACTCGAAAGTCCCGTACATATGCGGGGTCCCCCTGTCGAACTTTCCACGCGTACATCGCTAAGAACTGACAATGTATGTATATTGAAGCAGTTGGAAGTCCAACGACGTCTTATACCGTCTCACCGCAAAACCTCGCGGAGCGTCAGCCAATATTCCAAATATCTAATACGTTTTCGTGCTTTTGGTGAGGGGAAAGATATTCAGAGTGTATCACGAGGGCGGGCTCCTTCGTTGTTCAAACGGATTTCTTCATCCTCCGATGTTTTATACAGCAGGAATATTTCATTAAGAAGACTATTCCATTTTCTGTGAAGAGAACGTGTTTTGTAGCCCATGTGAATAATAGATTATGTAAATACATTAGGAGAAACGTTTATTTGTATCAAATAAGATTTGAGTTTCTTAATCGCAGTTTCGTGAAAATGTTGATAAATTGGGAAAAAATAATTTCCAATATTGAAAGCGAAATGTCTGGCGTATATTATATGTAGTTTGATTACCGGTACATTACATAAGAGCTCCCTAGTAATCTTGAATCTTATAAGATTTCGAAAAATCTTATAAGATTCGCAAAATTTCTTATAAGATTTACTGAATCTTATAAGCAGACTTATAAAAACTTATAAGTTTTTATAAATCTTATAAGCATGGCTTAGAATTTTTTTAATTCTTATAAGGCACACTTATAAGCTGTTCATACAAAATTATAAGAATGCATGAAAGGTCTAAGATTTCACTCACTTGACGAGAAAATTTATAAGTTATGCAAGATTGCTTATAAGAATGAAAATAAACTTATAAGTTTTGCGAAAATGCTTATAAGAA
>JAPYZL010004943.1:0-13601 GCA_030522825.1 Platygaster orseoliae | reverse complement strand
ATGTAATTTTCGACGCGACTTGGTTACTGTTGTGACAATTTGACAAAACAAAACACAACAAACTTATATACACAAGTTATGACTTATGGACAGTGTGAATCGAGTGAGTATGGCAGTCGTGTTGAGTCGTGTTGAGTGGTTCGTAACTCGGTAGTACTAAACAAGGAGATACTTGTGTTTGGTTGAGCGCTAGAAAAGGAACGAAAATTGAAAGTTACGAACACGGGTCGCGTGAAGTTGACTGCGCGCATGTTTCTAAGAACACATTAAGTTTGTGGTGGTAAATACATCCTCCGTGACAATTATTCTTCCTTCATATCTGTGTTTTTTTTCTTTTCTTACCTCGTATCAGTAATTTATTAATATTTCCCTAGGGAAGAATGATTTGTCCCGCTCATTCGTGAGTACCCCAAAAAGTAGATTTTATTCCCACATTCCATGCAAAAAAAGTGGCCTTTTTTGTGGATGCATGGGCAAAAAATATTTATTTCAATAAAGATTATTCATTTCAAAAATTTGGCATTTATTCCAATAAATAAATAATGTAGCATTTTTCGGTTTTTCACGAATAACTTGCCGTGATTTTGTTTAATTTTACTAATATATTTATATATTATTTTGTATAATAAAATAATATATATATATATTTATTTTTTGAAAATAAAGGCCAAACCATAATGACCTACGATTTTTATGATCATCTAATTAAATGTCTAAATTTTCTGATTATTTTAGTGTAACTTTTGAATAGTTTCTATTTTGTTCAAAATTTCAAAATGTTACAAAAATTGAAAAACTGTAAAAGTTTTCTAAATAGTCGATAATTTTATAAGTTATTCATAGAATTGAAGAGATTGTTTATAAATTTTGTATATTATGACAATTATTATATTTTTGTAAAATTGTTTTTTTTTTATTTTATGTACAAATTTTACAACTTATAAATATTGAAAAAATACGAAAAATCATTATAAGTTATAAGTAACACAAATTTTAAAGAGGTTTTTTCAAATGTTATTGTTAAAATTAAAAAAAATGTAAAATCATTGTGATAACTCTCCAAGTCATCGTAAATTCTATAAAATTTGAATGATTTGCTAAATTTTAGATAGTGTTAAAAAATTTTCTACATCGTAAAAACTTTTAAAATTCTGAAAAATTACAGAAACAGTGTAATATACCTACTACATTTTTAAAAATAAAAAAATGTTTCATGATACGGATACGGTACGAAATTTTTGAAATTTGAAAATAATCTAGAATTAAAGATTACTTCAAGAAACGTTATTTGTTATTAATTTTGATAGTTGGGTTAAACTAGAAATTAAAAAATTATTTTAATAAAATTATTTTCATATCATTATAAAGTTCTTTTAAATCAAAAATTGATCCTCGCATAAAGATGTTGTATTACTGTGAAAGTTTATTGAGAATTTAGAGTTTCAGAAATTTTGAAAAATTTCGTAAATTGTTCATAATTCCAACAATCTTCTGGAACTACGTTTTGTAAGTTTTTTCCCTGTTTTTATTTATTATATATTAATTAAAAAAAAAATTTTTTTTTATGAAAAAATTTTAGAATATATGATTATTGAAAAATTACGAAAAATCGTTATGAGTAACACAAATTTTCAAGAAGTTTTTTCAATTGTTATTGTTAAAATAAAATAAAATGGAAAATAATTGTGATAACTCTCCAAGTCATCGTAAATTCTATAAAATTCGAATAATTTACTAAATTTTAGATAATGTTAAAAAATTTTCTACATCGTGAAAAATTTTTAAATTCTAAAAAATTACAGAAACAGTGTAATATACTTACTACATTTTTAAAAATCGAAAAATGTTTCATTATACAGATCAATCCGAAATTTTTGAAATTTAAAAAATAATCTATAACATAATATTACTTTCAGAAAAGTTATTTGTTATTAATTTTCATATTTCGCTAAAACTAGAAATTCAAAAATTATTTAAATTAAATAACTTTTTTATATCATTATAAAGTTTTTTTAATCAAATATTGGTCCTCACACAAAGATAGTATATAACAGTAAAAATTCATTTAAAATTTAGAGTTTCAGAAATTTCGAAAAATTTTTTAAATTGTTTATAATTCCAACAATCTTCTGGAACTACGTTTTGTAAGTTTTTTTCCCTGTTTTCATTTTTTATATATTAAATTAAAAAAATTTCGTAAGCTTTACATGTTTTTTTTTATTCCTTGTTTATACTACTGTAAATATGTTATTCACAAACATATCTAAATCCTTTCATACATAAATAATTTTTTCCAAAATTGGTAAAATTTGGTTTTATAATTTTTTTTTGGACAATATATAAGTTTTTGGACATAACGTTCTATTAGACATTATGACTTGAACATTATATTTTGGACATTGCCGTACCCAATCCTATTTTGTTTTCCCTTGAAATAAAATAATATAAACAATTATTCCAAAAATAGTAAGTATACACACACTGTATCTCTTTTAAAACGAACCAAAACTGCAAAAGCAATTTCATTATTGCCTATTCCAGTTTCTCTCGGGTACGTTAAACCCAATCACAAATTCTCTTGTAAACCGTTTTTCACCCGACCTCTCTGAATGCAAATTATCATCTCCAATCGAGCAATAAGTCCACCGAAAGCCACGGCAGTAATGGGCAAGGGGAAAACGGGGAACGTGCACTGTAAGTCGGTCGCTTTTGCAAGCCCGCGCACACAAATACAAACATGCATACTTGTATGTACAAACGCCCATTTTAAAGTGAGATTGGTGCCCTAGTCTGAAACTGCAGCAAGGATCTGACCTTGACGTCGGCGTGGCCACGAAGACCGCAGCAAGTCGAGCGCGTAGCTACTGGAATTTGACCGAATTCAACGCAATTACCAACGTAATCCATTGGCATCAGGCACATTTCGTTCTGAAACTTAACGTTGATATAAATATGCATGGAATCCAAAATCACTCATTTTAAAGTATCAAAAATTGTTCGAAATACTGTTTTAGATTTTTGTATTAAAATTTAAAAAACCACTATTTCTATTTTGTTTAACAAAAACAATAAAATAAACAACAAAAAAAAGGGAACTCAAATTTCAAATCAAAATTCAGCATTATAAACACTCCTCGTTTCGTTAGAGAATTCAATCCGAACAAAAAGTACCCAAAAAACCGATATGTTTTTTAAGGCAACGAATTCATGAAATAGATTAATCACTTTGTGAGTAGAGATTTTGTTGCCATGCTAAACTGGTTGCGTGGCTCCGATTGCGAGCACGGCTATTTTGAGCTAATTAATGTGGTGAACGTAGCGAAATTAATGGGCGATCAAGGAGCCAGATGAAGGAGTCTCGAGACCCCCGTATCTCACAAGATATTGGCTCTGCAGGCCCCTATCGTCGATTCCTGATGGATGCAACCGTGTTTTGCGTTTAGCTCCAAAGTCAATTACGACATGCTCCGAAGCCTTTGGCGTTTGTGATTAGAATCTATCACACATACACACGTACACCCACTTCCAACTGTCTATCTTCCAAGACCGAAACACTGATGAGATCGCTATTAGATACATTTCAAAGTACTTGATGAGATTGGAAGCACATTGAATTAAAAAAGTTTGAAAAATAATAACACAGGTCTGAAAATTATGGGGTTGTATTTGTTGTTGGAAAAAGTCATTCATGTCAGAATTTCAAAATATTTGAGGTTATGTTCTAATAAAATACAGTTTTTCGTTACTTTTGAGGTTATGTAAAAGGCTAATGAAATTTTTTGGTCATGTTTGCAAATGTCATCGTTTGATTAGGCTCTTTTTTTTCAAAATAAGTAAGTAAATTTTTTAACCTTCCTGACATATTATCTTCAATTTTTTGAATAGAGAACTTCTTTTTTTTATCGAGGTAGTTGTAAATTTCTTCATATTTATTAAACTTTTCTTCTAATATACTGGAATTTTTTCTTGAATATATGTATATTTGTCACATCAAATATCAACTTGATAGGAAAATAGGATACGGTCCGAGATTGAACATGCCATGATTCATCTTGCAACGAGATAGCTGACGGCGTGAGCCAACTTTTATGACTGCAACGTCAAGTAAAAATACCCCATTAATCAGGCATCCACGTGTCATGGAGCACCGTAACTTCGCAGCCGACCACGCAATGACCGTAATTAACTCTCCTGACCTCGTTCATGACGTTTGCATGTCGCCCGAGGCAAGACGTTAAAAATGAAAATTCGAAATTCTGACGCTGCGTTTCACGCTTTAAGCCAAAAAAAACGACTAACTAATTTCAGTTTGAAATTTTTAACCATTTTAGATGTAATTATTTGAACTCCTTGATGATATAAACCTTTATCAATGCATGAATTATCGAAAATAAGTTTGAAATTGATATTTTTTCTGTTTAATTCCATTGTGCGACACTTTTTGGAGACTGAGAAATTTTCACCAAAATTGATAAAATTACAACTCATCGTGAAATGTCTTTGAAATATATTGGCTCATTTTTATTATACGTAGTTCTTCAACTAGGTTATCTCAATCTTTTTTTTTTAATAAACATACAAATTGTATCTTTTGGAATCGATTTCTCAGTTGCAAAAGATATGACTATATTTTCGTTTTGCAAAATACGTTACCGATTGCCTACTTGAAAAATAATGAAGTTTGAGTATGTTATTGTAAATATTTCATAAATAAACTGAAAGATTCAGAAATACTTTACGAACGTGTTCAAGAGGTGTAATATCAGTTTCTGACAAAAATAACGTTCTCACAAAAGATTTTTAAATTTTTGTGCATAGTGCTATCTAATCAATGTAATTTTTATTAAATAAATATGTATTATTTCTATATGAACAATAGTGATTTAGAGATAATTTCATACTTATTCTCAATACGGATTCAGAGAAAAAAAATCAATATAAACCGGATGTTCTTTGATTCAACATCACAATCGACAATAAAAAGTATCAACTAACCTTGTTTACTGCTTTGTATTGAGATCCAAGGCATTGTTCATGAATAACTCGTTCTTAACTTCATTGAATATAGATTATTTTTAAAGTTCTGCAGCTCTATTAATAAAAAAATGCTTAATACCTAATTTTGAAGTTGTTTTTCTCAGTTTATTGAATTCTGAAGCATGTATATTTTTACTTCGGATTTTATATTTATCGGCCTTTGAAGATGATCTAATTTTCAGACTGAAGTACGAAAAAAATAAAAGGCGGAGAATTCAAAATTTATTCTGCTGACTAATATTCAGAGGAATTATTACACTTAAGTTCACTAACTCAGTTGTTTACTAATCTCTCTTTTTTCGTACGAATTTCCTAGAAGGTGAAAAGCTTTGTGAAAAAAATTTTTTTTAACACGCAACTTTTCGGTTTTAAGCATAATTCTTATAAATATTTTTGATGAGCTGAATCAGAGAAAATACTCATACTCCAAATTCAGCATTTTAAGAACACCACTACATTTAAATTGTTAAATTTCGTAGTCCAAAATTATAAGTTTATAAAATTTCATGTAACTCTTTTCGTTTGTATCGAAGAATATCAAAAAATAGATTTTTTAGCTGGAAATTAGATTGTTAGCTTTATTATTCGTTATTGCAAAAATTTGCTATTTCTAAATGCCATTCATCATGTGATTAGAAAAGTGTGAAATATATCTCCTACGCTTAAGTTGAAATAATGTTATAATTTCTGACATAGATATACAGAGTGTACCAAAATCCCCGTACCAAAAAGAATAATCCAATATTCCTTTCTGAATTTCAAGTCGACAAGTCCTTTGTCACTTTTTACAAAACTCAAAATTAAAAAAGTTATTCAAGTTTGAAATTCAAACAAGAAACTCGCTCTTACGAGGAGTGAGGATAAAAACCACGTACTGAAATTTACTTAAATTTTCTTCATATTATTTTGAGTCGAAAAGTCCTTTACGACTTTTCGTAAAACTCAAAATCAAAAAAGTTATTCGAGTCAGAAGTTTCAAATAATCAGATTTCTCAGATTTCAAACTTGAATATCTTTTTTGATTTTGAGTTTTGTGAAAAGTGGCAAAAGACTTTTTGACTCATAAAAATATGAAGAAAATTCGGTTGGAGTTTGGTTCGTGGTTTTTATTCCCACTTGTCGAGAAAGCGCAATTGTTGTTTAAATTTCAAACTTCAACAACTTTTTTGATTTTGAGTTTTGCAAAAAGTGGCAAAGGACTTTTCGACTTGAAATTCACAAAGGAATATTGAATTTCTTTTTCGTACAGGGATTAAGGTACACCCTGTATATGAAATATTTTTATAACGCTTATTGATTTTTTAGAAGTCTTATATTACTTATACATTGAAATTCTGTGTGAAATAATCAATATACTCTTATAATTTCTGAAATTGTTATTTATGAAAGCTTTTACAAGTTCCATGATTGACATTATTGATTTCTTTATTGATTTTTTCGTAAATTTTCAGAAAGTTTTTATAACTTTTCATAGCGAAAAATTTTTCATTTTAGTGTTTCAAAATAGGTAGGCCCAGAAAGTCAATGTTTTTTAGTATAATAAATAAAGCTAAAAAAAAGAGTTACAATACGGCAAAAAACTTTTCTTTTCGAAATCCTTTTGTTTTTTGGAAATCAGAGATCTTATGTTAAACTGAAATAAATTTAATATGAGAAATTACTTCACTAGAAACATTGAAAGATATATTTCTATTTCGCAACGTTCGTGATTTTGCAAGTATAATCCAAGTGACTAGTACGATTTCGAGAATTGTCAACAATTGGAAAATATATACATTTAAAATAAATTATACAACAATGCTTTGAAAAATATTAAAATATTTTTGATAATTTTCAAAAATTTTAACATTATCATGTAATTCATCAAATTTTATTTTAAGTTCCCAGAAATTGGTTTTGAAAAAAGAAAAACTTACTACTTTTCTTTTATGAAAATGTCTTTTGAATTGTCAAGAAATTTTACAGCAAAATTTTAACTTATTCAACAAATTTTATGGAACTCCAGGTCATTTTTTGAATTTTCATAACTTGATTTAATTTTTTACAAGATTCATTGAAAAACTAAGAACGTTTATTAATTTTTTTGTTTTTTCGTTTTTAAGTCTGTAATATGCTCAAATTTTTTGCATATTTTCGATAAATGTCCATACATTATCAAAAATAAAAACATGTTCACGAGGATTTACATTTTCAAAAAATTTTCGCAGACTTTATAATTATAAATAAATAATTCTGTTTGGAAAATCCTCAACATATTTAATATTGTTTCAGTAATTTCGACAAACTTTCATGCAAGTTTTAAAGTAGTTATAGAAATATTTTTAAAGTGAAGTATATTGAATATTTGTTGGCCGTTCATCAAGGTTCTATGAATTTATATAGTATTTTTCAGTATAGTTACAAAGTTTTGGTATTTTTTCGAAAACCGCAACGATGAATTTCCAAAATTAAAAAATGTACGAGTTTTCGGATACACTATCCTAATCAACATTTTTTTAGATTTTTCGGCCCTGACAAACGTTTAAAAAAATATTCAAAATCTACTTGTTTTACTCTTAAAAAAAAAAAAAAAAAAAAAAAAAACAAAAAATCGCTAAAAACCTTTGCTCGAAGTAAAATCAACTTAGTGCAGTTCAAACACCTTTTCATTACTCCCTGTTAAAAATTTCGCCTCTACCTACGACACATTAAGACTTTTAATTTTACTGGGATTTTTGCTCGAACTCCGTCGAAAAACGATTTTAATATCTCGCAAAACTTTTTCAATAGCGCGTTCACTCATGAATTACAAATACGAGACATCCAAATTCACGACCCCGAGTTTTTCAGTTTCCCGGTCGGAGAAAAAAAATCATTTCCCTAGTTTTAGAAGCAATTACATTTATTTCTCGGTGCAGTTTCGCGTTTTAACGAGCAAAGTTGATTAATGAGCGTCCACCGCAGCAACTTTTATAATCGCATTGGTTTCGATTGGCGACGCAAAACCGCAGTCGACATGGCAGGCAAAATCCAAATCCGTTTTCGAGTCTGATTGCTTCACCCGAGTTACCTGCGTTTACTGAAACCAATCGATATTTCATAACCTTTCCCCAACAGCTAATCAAACCATGGACGAAGAATCAAACTCTCGAACGTTTCGAACCAACGGGCTTTATCATAATCTTTGCCAGAATAGCAAACCCATCGATATACTGTCATTGTCCCAATTTTTCAAGAGCTTTCCCATTGATGATGATTGCGGAAAATTCTCGATTGGAAATGTCATCAGTTAACAAACTCGTCTAAAACGATCGTTTGCAGTTTTCCGGCGTTTTGAGGCCATTTTTACGGAACAAGCAATGAAGGATTAAAAATAAAATGGTCGTACCACCCAAATGAAAAATTCTAGATTGATCAAGTACCCAAAATTAGCTACACGA
Source organism: Platygaster orseoliae (assembly GCA_030522825.1). Classification (NCBI taxonomy): domain Eukaryota; kingdom Metazoa; phylum Arthropoda; class Insecta; order Hymenoptera; family Platygastridae; genus Platygaster; species Platygaster orseoliae. The sequence continues at coordinate 5,145 of JAPYZL010004943.1, read as the reverse complement.
AAATGGAACAAATAATGAAATTTCAACAAAGTATTACATATTATGTAATTTTTTTCTCATATACTCGATATTTTTTTTTAAATGGTACAATTGTAGGGCATAATAAGTTACACTTTGTGAAACTTCTTGTTTCGGGTCTGGGTCAGGGTTGACTGAGTCACTGGGATGAAATTTTTTTCTGATATAAAGAGAGTATACAAACTTGGAATTCAAGATTTCAGATTTCAAAGCCTGACTATGCGCCTCCCTGAAAATTCGAATTTGCAACTTTGTAGCGTGGAAGATTTTGTGTTGAATCTAAATCCGTTAAGTTCAAGTGCGACGTAGTGTATGCATAGTACGTTCTTCCGACACTGAATTTTGTAATATAAACACGATACGAGCGCCGACTTGCTCGATTACGGAGTGGCTTTATGAGATCGTATGAAACTCCCATATATTTCGCAGCAGCTGTAAAATCTCACATTTTGTAAATCACGTTATTCCGGGTATAATTTCATGGAAATAAACGTCAGGAAGGAAAACTTATACGAAAATCACCGTCGTGCATTTTTCCTGGCGAAAATTGAAAACGAAATTTACTCTTTTCGTGAAAGTTGTAATGGAAATTTTTATGTACACATTTAGTTACAACGTGAATTTTTTATCTGCGGTATCATTTATTGACAAATACGAAATTGGAAAAGTTTCATGAATTTTAATGGGGAACAAGTTAACAGCGAGTATAAAGTCAATAAATGGGAAAGTTGTGGTATTAAAACAGTTTTTTTTACGTTTTTAAAAATCTAGCGTTATAAAAAATTGCTCTCTGAATACCAGAGCGTAAGGAGGAAATATTTTTGGGAGGAGTTTTTTGAAAATATATAACTTTCGTGATTGTATAATTTTTCATCATTAGTTTGATCACAAGAGTATGATTCTTCGATTTTTCGAATTTTGTGATTTTGAAGTTTTATGTCTTCTGGAGTATAGAGTTGCGCATTTTTCAAATACGTAAGAAACGTATTAGAATTCGATTCGTATGATTTTAAAGTCACTGCTGTTGTTATTCATTTTTTTTACTTTTTGTATTTTTTATACCTCTTTGGTAAATGTACAACTTGGAGGAATTTCTGTTTTACTATGGATTTCTATACAGCTTTCTAAAATACGATATTCTATGAATCAAAGTTCTTAAAATTTTTTTTTCCAATAGACTTTTGAGAAAAATATTTACACAGATTTGAAGTAATTTATAGGTTCATAGAGCTGTCATATTTTATTATATCTATTGATCTTTCATTTATGTTTATCGCTCTCTACATTTATTTTATCATTTAATGCTATACATAGTTTGAAAATTTGAACAATTTCGAGTAATTTTTTTTCATGTTGTTTTTTTTTCGTATTTTTTAGTAACCAGAAAGTTTCGAACATTCAAATTTTTTTGTATTTTGGAGAAAATAATATCTCTATAGCTTCACAAAATTAATAAAGTTCTAGTGTTTCTAAAGTTTTTAAGTATTTTTTAAGACTTTGAAATATATATATATATTTTTTTAAGGATTTCTATATAGATGTCTAGAGCTTGATGCTCCAAAGGCCGTATTCCAATAAATTTACGTATTTCGATAGATAATTGTGAAAATTAAATTATTATAAATTTTGAGTTCTCTATAGGTTCTTTGTAAATATTTTTGCATTTTTTTTGTTTTTGTCGGACTTTGTAGCGTTTCCTAATATTTAAGGAGATTTTTAATTCCTCATAAAATTGCTCTCTACGTTTTTCTTATAATTCGATACTCTAAAATTAGAAGCTATATAGATCTGAAGTATATTGTTTGTTTTATAAAAATACGGTTACTTTACAGATTTACGTTATACTTAGTATTTTTCCAGTGTTTACGTGATTTAAAAAGTTTTCTCGTATTTTTATAGATTCTCTTATATAATAGTTGAATAAATATCCATGCTTCTGGACAAACTTTTTATATATAATCAGTTCTTTCATGGTTTCTTTTTTTTCTTAATCGATTATAAGGTTTCAATAATTTTTCGAATTTTTTCACGTTATCTTCCCGAACAAAATGATGATCAGAATTTCATTTACAAAATAAAAACTCTTTTCAAACCAGGATTTTCGTAACTTTTGTGAAAGTGAATGAAAAAATTTTAAAATTATGTATAAAATAATTAGTTTGGTATTCCAGATTTCTTTCAATATATTATTGATAATTTGAATTTTTTGTATTATTATTTCCGATCTTTTCTCACTATTATTTTGAATTTTTTTAATATAGATTTGTTCAAAAAATCTGTAACTTCAGAATTACAAAATATCCTGAAACATCTTCAAACTTCTAAACAATAATTAGGTTATTTTTTAATTTCACGCCCATTTTCTGCTATATTTGTTTGTCGGAAGACAAAAAATTGATTCTTATATTTTAGATTATTATTCGATTATCTTTTATGACTGCAATCACGTGATGAATAAATTATAACTAAGGAGAAGTAAACTCTTTTAAAAAATCGATAAATCAATATACCTTATAAGAATATATAAGTAATTGATTTAAATTTACTTAATTTGTTTTTTTCTTATTTATAAAACATATACATTACCAAGTAGACAACTTATAACCATATCTAATGGATGAACTGTGAACGATTGCATATCTAGAAAAAAATTAACTCTGTTGAGATTAGAACTCACTCTACTGGAATGTACATCTACTACGATACCACTGAGCCATCTAAATGTATGTTAGTTGTTGTGAAAATGTTTAAATCGAACTTAAAATTTACAAGAATTTTCCAAGTCCTTTTATAATAAATAAGTCGAACAAATTTTCAAAATCTTCTTTGTTCTTACGTATCGTCAAGAATCTTCTAAGTTGATTAATTATAGTGCTCTTATGTAGTAACCTTATAAGGTCGAGAATTTTTTAAACAAATTTTGTGTTTTTTATAAGAATTATATAAGAAATTTATAAGGTCGCCTTATAAGAATCGAAAATTTCATAAAGAATCCCTGAATTTTTTAAGAATTTTCCATATTCTTATAAAGAATATTTTTCCAATTCTTTTAATTTACAAGGGTAACGAATTCTCCTCGAACATACCTACATCCTTTCTTTGACAATAGATTCAGCCCTTCTCTCCCATCCCTCTTCAACATCCAACAAAGTCATTATTCATGCTTTCGAACGTTGATTCTGGACGAAAAAAAAAACCTTAGCGAAATCCGAAGCCGTCAATAATTAATGCCGTCCGGACTCAAAGGCCTTTGAGGGTTGCTCGAACACGATAGGACAACGTTGAAAGAAAATGGCCCGAAGGTCCCGGGCAGATTTCCATGCGGCGAAATATGTTTGGAGGCGAGCCAGGAGTTGCGCCCATACGAGTGCGGCCTAATTCCTGGGGCATTTGGAAGCCTGGTAATGGCGAACTACATGCCGAGGAGCCAAAGGGCTGTAGCCGAAGCTTCATGGCGTAAACGTGCTCGAGATGAGCAAATGGACATTACCGGAATCGTGTTGTTTAATAACAGCTCACCTTATACGTCGCTCGAGGAAACGACGTCAATTGCTCTGCTGAATGTTCCTCTTGGATCTTTGGCGTTTGTTTCAGGGCTGCCAGATATACGGATTTTTCAGGACAATATACGAAATTTCATACGCATTTAAAGGAACGTTCATTTACAGTAAATATACTGCCGAATTTCGTATTTTCCAGGAAAATTTAGTAGCATTTGAGAAATTTTCTGTCCACGAACTATTCTTGTAGGTCGTTCAGATAATGCCAAATTTAGATTGCAAAATAATTCATTGAATCCTTTTCAATATTGAATTTTTTACAGTAAAATACTGATTATTTCGATGTGAATTTACTTCACTTTATTCTCTGCATTTCGTGTGAAATAACAGTTTTTTCCTTGAAACATCCGATTTCCTAATAGTTAAGAAACGTGTGAGTTGAAAGAGTTTCATTCAGAATCACATCAATCAAACTGAAATGTATAAAATAATAAATTATTTTTAATTTAATCGATTATGTGTGAAGTTTTGTTTTATTGTTCTTCAATTAGAATCAAGAATCGGAACATAAAAAATTTCATATCATAACAAAAAAATGCAATATTCAATATTTCTTGGATAATGCTCTTTTTTTATTCTTAATAACTCTCGTGATTTTTCGATCCTTTGGAGTCAAGAAAACGAAAAACTCATTTATTGTTTTTTGTATTCAAGCTTTCAAACTTTAATTGTTAAGCTTGAAATTTAAGAATTACAATGAATCATTGAATTTACTTTCTTATCCATTGTTTTTTTTACTTCTCAATTGACTGCACATAAATGAAAAATTTTTTGCATTTGAATTTTTGAACATACTTATCATTATTGTTCCTAATTAATATTTTACACGAATAGAATATCACGAACAATTTATTGTGCAATGTAGATTTTCTTTCATGTTTGACGATGTATTATTTAATTTTTAAACGGTTCGAACACTTCTATGGACAAAAAATCAAAAATATACATACGGCAATTTTAATTATTTACGACAGCTCCAGATTCAGCCTTTTTTGAACTCCTATTTTCGAAAAATCACGTTAAAATCTGTTTTTATTATTGACTAATTCTTGAGTGTTCTTCAAAACTAATTTTATCTGGGTTATAAGCTTATTTTTTATTGATGTACTGAAATTCATAATACGATTTTCCTCCCAATTAACGTAATTATACAGAGAACCAAAAATAAATATATTTCGGTCACGTTGCTTTCGAAGAACGAGTTCATTTTCCTGACTCGTAACACTGAATTATCGAAAGTTAATCTTCAAAAATAAATATTCTAGAGGCAATCGTACTGAATAAACTATAATCGTCGATGAGGGAATAAACAGCATTTCAAATTAAAACGAAAACTCTATTCTATAAAGAGGAAAGCAAATTTTTTTTTTTTTTGTAAATTATTTGCAGTATTTCATTTCGGATAAATTCTTTACTTTGAATTATATTTTTTGCATGTGAAATTAACGTTTGTTTTTAAGAATAGGGCTCATATACGAGGTTTGTTCAAAAAGTATCGCGAATTTCATGTTTTTTCAAGAATTATTTATTTATTCATGAATATCTATTTTGTCCCCTTCAAAGTAAT
>JAPYZL010004938.1:0-17006 GCA_030522825.1 Platygaster orseoliae | reverse complement strand
TATTATATTATATTATATTATATTATATTATATTATATTATATTATATTATATTATATTATATTATATTATATTATATTATATTATATTATATTATACGATACTATATATTATACTATATACGGATAAAATCTGTAAAACTGCCGACAGACATCGAAAATTAATCCATTTGAGAACGGATGTACTTGATTAGTCGCTTCGACAAAGTCATTAACGGATCGAGTAGAACCCAAGTTGAAGATGAACAGTGCTCTCTCTTCTGCAGCAATCAGAGTCCAAATGGAACCTTCTGAACAGCTTTCTTTCGCATGCCCGAGATTTACGTTTATCAGTGCTCGCTTTTTCTTTTCATTCGATAATAGCTACTTAATTGAAAAATTAACCCTTTACTCTAGACTTTCCCAATCGATTAGAAACGTATTTCTGCAGTGGAATACTCGATTACAAGAGTGTAATTACTTTGACGATTGATTTTTCGAAACCGATTGGAAACTACCGTGAAATTCATGAATTTTGGAATCCTTTTTCGAACGAAAAAGTTGATTACGTACTCAATATTCAGTTCTCTGTTGAAAAGGCAAGAAGTCAAACAATTCCCAGCGTTTGGTGCAAAGTGACAATGAATTCGTCCGACACGCTCTCTTTTAATTTCACCCGTGATAAGTGAAGTTAATTGCTTTTCACTTCTCTTGTCTGATTACGGCCCTTCAACGCCGTGCACTCCGCGTTTAACGAAAGAATTCCCTGTCTATGCATTATGCATTCAGCGTGACGAACGTCCTTTCTTTTCAAGATTCTCGCTTGTTTTTTACTCGCGTCCTTTTCCTCTCGAAAAAAAAAAATTCCGGATATCTGATAATAGGGAGTGTCTAATTTTCACAAAAAATGGAAAAAATGATGGTGAATTTCTGTCTGAAATATAGAATCGACTTGTGGAACTGGGTGAACGTAAAAAGACCGTGCGTATTTCATGCACCTCGTCTAGAACATAAATGTGTAATAATAGATGTGGAGCATGTGCTTCTCTCGGCCAATAGATTGCGCGAAAAAATTCGCGTTACGTATTCGGCTAGGGGCCGCTGACGCCTTACCTACTTGCTGAATTTCACCTCGTAAATACTCGCCTCCTCATTATCTAGCCAGGCCGAATTTCCTGTCGACGAGCTTTTATTTTCTCGGTCAACGGGTACAGCTTGAACTTTAAAAAGTTTACATGAAGTTCCAAAAGGTTATGAAATGAACGAAAACGAAAAAAAATCATTTTTTACATGGTGAGAAATTTCAGATGACATGTCAATTTTACAATTGATATAATATTCATTCACATTTGATCCATGAACAAACGTAATTTATATGTCTTCAAAATTGGGATGTTCCTCTAACAATATGACATTGACGCAGCATTAATTGATGTCATGTCTGTTATATGGATCCGGTAACAATATTAAATATTGCTTCTTAAAGTGTTGTTGTGGTGTCAATGAAACTCAGTGCTATTTCATCAATGAATAATTTATTCTGTAACAGCTTAGCATTTTGAACTGAACAAATTTCTAATGAACAAATTTGTTGTTAACTAATTTTCTTACTTTTTAATTGAAATTTAACTAAAAGAAAGTAACTGAAATGTTTAATTGTTTCTAATTTTTTTAGTTTCTAATTAAAAAATTTTTTTTTTTCTAATAAACAAATTATATAGTAAATTTTTTAAATAACTACGAAATACATATATAACGAGAAACATAGTCGTGCAATAATCAAGGAATTGTCTCCTTAAAAAATTAGTTATTATCAAAAATTTTGTTAATTTTTGTTGGCATTCTAGATTTATAATTAATATTCTTATTAACACTGGAAACATGTAAGAGCAAAGTGTTCTTTCTATCAGTTCTTGAGAATTTTTATCAATGTCTCAAAAAAAGGCAATAAAATTTATGAAATTTCGTTAAAATTAAGAGTGTGACAGTTGATGACAGATCAATATATGACAACACAGATATTTCTCAATTTAATCAATTTTATTATTTTTCAATCATGAGTTCTTACACATTTAACTAAAATTTTCAGAAAGTTTTTATGTTCGTAATTTTTACATATAGGAAGAAATGAATTTTTTTCTTTCAGTCATAACAGCCTAAGAATGCAGTGAATTATTTTTCATGAACGAAAATTGACTTTTTTCAAATTTTTTATTACTTGCCTTTTTTTTTTAATTATTATATTGCACTGATTCCGAGAAAAAAATCTTCATAAAAAAATTATGAGATTTATTATCTGTAAGAATTTCTTTTTCATTATCTGATAGCACTTATGTTTTTTTGAAATTGAAAAAAAAATTCAGTATTTTTCAACTTCAAAGCATTTTTAGTTTTAATTTTTAATCTAGAAATCGTGCAATTCAAAATTCTCTTGATTGCAATTATAGCTTTTTAAATACGCAATAAATTGCAGTAAAAGCAGTACATATATATAGAAAAAGTGAAAAAAATGATAGATTTATAATTTTTTTACTTTTTTTTTTCTAGATAATATTCTTTTAAAAATCTTTCTTATTATACATTTCGAAGCATGATATCTCAATTTTTGTTATATGTATTTGAATTTTCACTTTCCTATTTTGCTGTTAGCTGGTAGTATTCACTAAAACAAATCATCTTACATAAGAATATAAGATGGAACAAAATTAAGCAAGACTTAAATTTCAAATAGTATCTTAAATTAAGTTCATGTTCAAATTCATTTCGAAGCAAGCAAGTCTCGAATCCAAAGAATATTTTTCGAATCAAGAATGGTTTTCTCGAATTATGACGAATATTAATACATAACCTAAAAAAACTGAATGGTGTATAAATTTGCCTTAAGTTACAGTCTTATATCATCTTGGATGTCCTAAACATAAAAATAGACGTTCAATCATAACTAATTGAATAATATGAATTCGATGATATAACCTTATTCAGTGGCGTAGCAAGACATTTCGGCGCCCGGGGCACGATGGAGAAAATGCCCCCCCCCCCAAAAATGTAATTATCTTTAAGGAAAATCGATGACATTCGTTTCGGAAAATGTTTTTGACATTAAAAAGTGTCTTAAAATTCCAAATAAGACACATTGGAGTGTCTTTGAAGTTGAAATAAGATATTACGGGAAGTGTCTTGGAAATTCAAAATATCTTGAAAATTTTTCAAAAACACTTTAAAAAGTGTCTTAGACACTTGAAAGTGTATTAAAGTTCCAGAAAAGATATTTTTCAAGAACTTCAAATTCAAAATGAGACTTCAATGATTGTCTTAAAATTTTATACAAATCACTTCAAGTAGTGTCTTAGACGTTTAAAAGTGTCTTTGAATTTTAATAAAACTACGCGAATAGTGTCTTGGACATTTACAAGTGTTTTGAAATTCCGAATAAGATACATTGGAGTTTTTTTGAATTTCAAATAAGAGACTTTGAGAAATATCTCAGAGATCGAGAGTATCTTAAAATTTCGAATGAGACGCTTCTGAGTGTCTTAGATTTTCGAATATTACATTTTGTAAAGTGTCCTAGAAATGTCTGAATATCTTTGTATTTACACATACACTTTGAAAAGTGTCTTAGAATTCCAGAAAAGGTATTTCAGAAGGTCTTTGAATTTTAAGAAGGCACTTCAAGAAGTGTCTATAAATTTGTAATAAATCACTTTAAGAATAAGTGTGTCAGACGTTTGAAAGTGTCTCAGAATTTTCTTAAAACACCTTCAAAAGTGTTTTGAACATTCAAAAGTATCTCATCATTCGGTATAAAAAACATAAAAGTGTTTTAGAATTTCTAATGAGACACTTCAAGAATTGTGTTGACATTTGATAGTGTCTTAGAATCCTAGATAAGACACTTTGGAGTGTCTTAGAATTTCAAAAAAAGCATTTCAAGAAGTGTCTTGGGCATTTCTGAATATCTTGGAACTTCGAAAAAGACAGATTCAGAAGTATCTTATACACTTGAAAATTTCTGAGAATTCCGGGAAAGATACTTTTGAAGAACTTTTAATTGCAAAATAGACACTACGAGGACTGTCTTAAATTGTTGCATTTATCACTCAAAGAAGTGACTTAGACGTCTGAAAGTGTCTTAGAATTTTCATGAAACACCTTGAAAAGTGTTTTTGCATTAAAAAATGTCTTAGAATTCCAAATAAGACACATTCGAGTGTTTTCGAAGTTGAAATAAGATACTTCAAAAAGTGTCTTGGAAATTTAAAATATCTTGAAAATTTTTAAAAAACACTCCAAAAAGTGTCTTAGAAACTTGAAAGTGTATTAGAGTTCCAGAAAAGATACTTTTCAAGAACTTTACATTCAAAATCAGACTTCAAGTATTGCCTTCAAACTTTTTATAAATCACTTCAAGTAGTAACTTAGACGTGTAAAAGTATCTTCGAATATTAATAAAACACCTCGAATAGTATCTTGGACATTTAAAAGTGTTTTGAAATTCCGAACAAGACACATTGGAGTGTCTTAAAATTTCAAATAAGAGACTTTACGAAGTATCTCAGGGATTCGAGAGTGTCTTATAATTCCGAATGAGACGCTTCTGAGTATCTTAGAACTTCGAGTAAGACATTTTGTAAAGTGTCTTAGAATTGTCTAATAACACCTTCAAAGTATTTTGAACATTAAAAAGTGTCTCATATTTCGGTATAAAAAACATAAAAGTGTTTTAGAATTTCCAATGAGATACTTCAAGAACTGTTTTGACATTCGATAGCGTCTTAGAATCCTAGATAAGACACTTCGAAGTGTCCTAGCATTCCGAACAAGACGCTTTCGAGTGTCTTAGGATTCCAAATACAGTATTTCAAGAAGTGTCTTGGGCATTTCTGAATATCTTGAAACGTCGAAAAAGACAGATTAAGAAGTGTTTTATATACTTGAAAATTTCTGAGAATTCCGGAAAAGATAAATAGACACTTCGAGGATTGCCTTAAATTGTTGCATTTATCACTCAAAGAAGTGACTTAGACTTTTGAAAGTGTCTTAGAATTTTCATTGAACACCTTAGAAAGTGTTTTGGACATTGAAAAATGTCTTCGAATTCTAAATAAGGCACATTGAAATTTCTTAGAATTTAAAATATGGCACTTCAAGAAGTGTCTTGGACATTCGAAGTCAGAAGCCAGAGGGTTCCAACCCTTCTGAACCCCTTTTTCTGCATTTGCCGCTCGTTCTTATAAAAAGTACCACGAAATTTCGAGAAATGCTCGCAGAGTTTCTCTCGGTCGAACGCGTAAAAGGCCCGTGGCTAATGCACCGATGTGAGTCTGATAGCGGCCATTGGAACGGTCCGCGCCTCATTGCCCTTGCCGCATCCATCAAGCCACTATTTTTCCTCGTTCCTGCGGGCTCTGCCCAAGTACAAGAAACTCGCCCGATACCGCGCACATCGCCATGTTACATATTCCATGAAAGCCTCATTTTCCCGCTTCTCCATATTTCCGTTCCGGGAGATTTCAGAGTTTTGCCGACTTTTTACGAGGCATATTCTTTCTACATCACGAGCTTCCCATTTTTCATACCCTTACGAGTCGGTTTTCTACAAATTTTTAATCAGTGATCGGACGTCAAATTTATAGCGCGGTTTGATTTTCCAATAAGAGATGATTAAAGCTTCCTTTCAGTTGAGGGAATTTGATAAGGGATGGTTTGGTTTTGAGGATAAAGTGCTTTCGAGTGTGTTTTGGAATGAGGAAAAGGACTTCTTTGATAAGGAAAATTGGCTTCGAGAGATTGCCAAGTTTGTGAATTACATGTTTGCAATTGAATCATTCGTCAATTATTTAATGATAGGATAATGGAATAGATTTAGAGGAATATTTCTAAATTAGTCGGCTGTTAAACATTTGAAAAAAAAAACAGAAATTTGGAGATTTTATGGCTTTTCATGAGGAAAATATCGTTTTCATTTGGTCTCTTCTCTCAATCTGAATCTGTTGAATTTAAACTAATTTAATTTGTCAGTGATAATTTCACTGAAAAATATGTTGACAAGTGCATCAGTAAAAATTTCACTGATTGAATCTGTCGCAAATAATTTGACTGAGAGATCTGTTACTTCTGTTCTACTCATAGATCAATCGATCAAAATTGCAAAATCCCTTAAAAAAAGTTTCAAGAACAAGACTGTGACAGCATTTGTATGAATGTATTTCTTTGACATTACTAATTTACTGATTTTCCAAATGATACTAAATTTTGTTCGTTTTGAAATTCATGAACTTCCGATTTAGAATTTCATATAGAAATAAACAAACAAAAAATAAAGTAATAAACAATAAAACAAACCGATTCATGAATAAAATGTACAGTTAATAATTTTTTTGAAAAATAATAATTTATTACCAGATAAGAAAAACGAATTTGTTGAAAAATATTTGAAAAATCTTATCAAGTAATTCAGAATGAAAAAACGAAAAACTCAAACATTAAAAAAAATGTTTTTATTTATTTGTTGAAACTTTTCGATTTGTAAACACGAGTTGACCCACTTCATTTTTTCAACGAAACAAAATTAACCTGCGAAATTAAACTTGTTCATAACAAATTATCGAAATTAAATATTGTTAACCTTTAACTATGCAATAACTGTCATAATCTCAATTTAAACGAAATTAACCAAAAAAGTCAAACTCACACAATTATATTACCTCACAATTTTCATTCTTCATTAACTACAACAAATTCAAATCTACAACTATAATTTTCATTGTTTCTTTTAATTTTGGCTTTTTTTTACTTTAGTTCTGCAGGAAATCCTTTTAAAAAGTTTGTATAAAAAAACAAACGATCCTAACAATTTAAAGAAATTATATTTTTATTTATTTGTTGTAACTTTTTAATTTGTAAACACGGGGTTGATAACTTAATATTTTCAACAACACAAAATTAACCTGCAAACTAAATTTGTTGATAAAAAATAACTTACATTGATTATTTTAAGCTTTCAACTTTGCAATTGCTGCAATAATTTCAACTTTATTAAAATTGACTCAAAACATCAAATTTACAAAATTATCATAGGTACCTCAAAATTATAATTTTTGATTTACTAAATCTACGTATGCAACTATAATTTTTATTCTTTCTTCTACTTTTTTCATTTTATTTTAATATGTTGATAACAAATTGATGTTAAATTAATTAAATTTGTTGATAACAAATTGTTGTTAAATTAATTAAATTTAATGATAACAAATTGTTGTGAAATTAATTAAATTTGTTGATAACAAATTGTTGTTACATTCATGAAATTTGTTAATAACGAATTGTTGTTAAATTAATTGAACTTGTTGATTACAAATTGTTGTTCAGTAAATTATATTTGTTTATAAAAAATTGTTGTTGAATTAATTCAATTTGTTGATAACAAATTGTTGTTACATAAATTATATTTGTGTATAATAAATTGTTGTTAAGTAAATTCTATTATTTGATAACAAATTGTTGTTAAATTAATTTAATTCGTGGATGAAAAATTGTTGTTTAATAATTTAATTTGTTGATAGAAAATTGTTGTTAAGTTAATTTTATTTGTGGATAACAGATTGTCGTTGAATTAATTTAATTTGTTGATAAAAAATTGTTGTTAATATATTTTCATTTATGGATAACAAATTGTTGTAAAATTAATGAAATTTGTTGATAACACGTTGTTGTTAAATTAATTAAATTTGTTGATAACGAATTGTTGTTAAGATAATTTAATTTGTTCATAACAAATTGTCGAAACCGATTATTTATAACTCGTCACCTTGCAATAACTGTCATAATTACAATTATAACGAAATTATTCCGAAACATCAAATTCACAAAATTATCTTTCCTCAAAATTTTATTTCTTTATCAAGTAAAATTACAATCATAATTTTCAATGTTTTTTTTAATTTTTTTTTTTTTTTTTACTTCATTTATACAGTAAATCCTGTCTAAAAAGTCCGCATGAAAAAACAAACAAATTCATATATTCTAAGAAATTAGTATTTTAATTTATTTGTTTAAACTTTTAATTTTGTAATCACCAGTTGACCAACTTTATTTTTTCAACTTTGTAATATCCGCCACAATCTCAATTTTAACAAATATCACCCAAAACATCAAATTCACAAAATTTACATTCTACATTAACTACATGTACAGCTGTAATTTACATTGTTTCATTTAATTTTGGCTTTTTTTACTTCAATTCTGCAGTAAATATTATTAAAAATGTTGGCATTGAGAAACAAACTACAGGTAGAAAAATGGTGTGGTTATAGCAACAATTGATCTCGTAAAATATGGAACTACCAAATTTTTGGGTACTACAACCAAAACTTTGGTTATGACAACCACAAGTTTGGTTATGACGACCAAAACTTGTGTTATAGCAACTAATGCTCAAGTTTTGCGACTGATACTTCAGTTACATGAACCAAATATTTGGTTATCATACCTAAAGTTTTGGTTGTACTACCCAAAACTTTGGTGGGCTCATATTTTACTAAATCACCGGTTGCTGTAACCGAAAATTTCTCTCCGTGTACCTCATAAATTCAAAGAAATGATTCATATTTACCTACTCCATTATTTCTTTAACGGACTTATTTATAACAAATAACTAAAACTGAAAATTGTCAACCCTCAAGTTTTCAACGAAAATCACTGTTGACCATTTTAGGAAATGAACAACAAATTTCTTCTTTATAAACATGAATAACTAAATACAAACTCGTATATCCATCTTTTCTTCAACTCCCAGCATAATCTACTATTCCCACGTACAACTATTATTTTTGCAAATATTTGATATCGTCGCGTGCGTTATTCTGGTTCGGTATAAAGAAAGGTCAGCAAGGTGCAAAACACGCAAGTCTGGATGGGTGGGTCGGGGTGCAACCCAGTCTATCTCATCATGTTCAGGGAAGAAAGCTCAGTTCTCTCTTTCCTCTTTCACCTGCGAGGTGAAAATACTTTTCCCCCTTAAAAAACTCTCCGCGAAATTCAAGTGCCTCGGAATCCGCAGTTCATACACCCCATTTAATAAAATCCCGACTTTCTCCGAGCCGAAATAAAATAAAAAATTCATTGAAAATGGGGAATCGGAGTAACGAGAAGTGAATATTGAGTTCGAGCATTGACGTTTTGTGATGAGTTTGGGGTTGGGGATTTATTTGGAATGTATCAAGTTTTTACTGAGTTCGTGAATTCTCGTGGATGCCAAAGTGAAAGGAAATCGATGGGAAAGGTTTTGATGAGTGATATGAGGTTTTTGATTTGATGAACAGTTTTTGGTTGGGTTGATTTAGAAGTTGAAGTATTGGTTCAATTTTTGAAAATACAAATTATATGTATGTATATTTTTTTATTTTTTTATTTATATTGAATTTAAATTTAGGCAGAGTTAAAATTTTTATATTCAGCCGAGAAATAAAGTTGAAAATAAGAAATTCGTGATTATAATAAAATAAAAATTTAACTCTACATAGAAAATTGCACTTAATTTAAAAGAAAATTTACTAGGAAAATCTACCCATTTTTCTTGAGTTTCATTGGTAGGATTTTCACTTGATATTAGTAAATGGGCACTTGAAAACATTTGAAATACTTGTATTTTAAAAAAATTGAAGTTAATCTAATTAACGAAAATTATGCCAAAAGTCGTCCTCAACTATTTGAATTAAATGTTTGAAATTTTAAATCTACAAAGTTTTTTTTGGACATCATTAAAGTAAAAAAAATTGTTGTTTGTTTAAGAGTGATTTGAGTATGCATTTCCAAATAAAAATCTTCTTAGAAAACATCACATTCTAAAATTTTTGTATTTGTCTGTCACTGATAGTAATCTCTATTTCGAAGTTTTGGTATTTTTAAATTTTGGAAAAACATTTTACAACCAAAAATCCAAAAAAATCTTCGATTTTGAGGTTAAAAAAATCAAAACTATTGACTTTCGAAGTTTGCGATAAAAAATGAGTTGGAATTAGCTTTTTAAATAATTTGTCTTACAAATTTCTGATCTACAAAAATTTTTATTTTTTCGAGTTACAACTCTCGATTTTCTTTTCTTTTACATACATATATACAGCGTGAATCAAAAAACATCAAAGAATTAGGATTTATGTTCTTGGAGATATCAGTGTTCTTTATTATTATTATTATTATTATTATTATTATTATTATTATTATTATTATTATTATTATTATCATCATCATCATCATCAAAAATAATAATAATATTAATAATGTTTTTGTGTCACATATTTCTCTATTTTATTCCTTCTCAAAACGTTAAATCGATAAAAATTATTTCAAATACAATCTTAGAAATGATTTTTCACAAATACCACAAAAATACAAAGTCATAAGCGAGAAAATGATTTCTGTCTTTTTTTGTAATTTATTTATTAATATTCGGTCCTTAAAATTTTTGTAAAAACCAAAGATTCAAAAATAACTGCAATTTATTTTTCAATTACTTACCCTTAAAAAAATGTTTGGTTGCAGTAACCAAAGAACGTAGTAAAATATAGACCAAACTCCTATTTTGATATGAAAAACCAAGGTATATGAACAACAATTACGAATTTAAAAACAAAATTTTAATTGAAATACTCTGTCTTTTTATAATTTTCATAAAAATCTATGACAGATCAAAAATTTTCGAAACACTTTAATTCCTAGAGCATTAAATTTCAGAAAGCTAAATAGAAATGTACATGAGAAAACCCATCAAATTGTGTTAATAATGAGAAAATATGAAAAAATACTATAGGTATTAGAAAAACACAAAATTCCAAAGTCAGCGACTTAAAAATCACAAAAATCAAGTTCTAGTATAGTGAATACGTATGTAAAATATGTTTTATTCTAGATTCCAAAGTTTGAAATTCCGAAATTTGTAAAATTGAAGAACCTCATAACCAAAATAAGATCATCAAGAATTAAAAATCATAAAATCTTAAAAGATAAATATTTTTTTAGTATTTCAGAAATTTTCAGAATTTTTCGTATTTTATGTTATTCATATTATTTTTTAGTTTTTTTTCGGTATTTTTATGAACTTCTTGTATTTCTGTGATTTACTCTAGAGATTTATAATATTCGACGCTAAATTATTGAAATTCAAAACGATTACGAGTTGCTGGAATTTTTATAGATTTTGATTTATTCGTAGATTGCTGTTTAAATTTCTAGAATTCGGTGTTCTAGAATTATAATTTCAAAAGAAGTCGACCTTATTAAATTTGTATAAAAAATTTTTTAACAAAGTGACCCCAAAAAAGTTTTATATAAAAGAGACACTTCTATAAGAAATGGTAAATTTCTTATAAAAAAATTTTTAAGCCCCGTACATTTTTTATAACATTTTGATATTTTTATGAAATTTCCATAGTTTCATAAAAATTTTTTTCAATCTTATAAAAAATTTTAATTCCTATAAGATTTTTTTTTGAATATATTTACTTTATTCAATTTTCCATAAATCAAAAACTTATGGATTCAATTTTCTATAAGAATTTCTACAAAAAGAATAAAATTTTAAAAACAAAATTTATTTTATAAAGTTTTTATATCTTTATGAAAAAAGTTTTCATATCAAATTATAAAAAAAATTTTTTAAGGTTTTTTATGAGAATCAAAATCACTAGGGTAGATTTGTTATATTTTCGTACTTTTCAAGGTGTTATTAAGGTTTTGTAGCGTTTGATAGCATTGCTACAGATCTACAATATTTCTATAGATTTTTATAAGCTTTTGTTTGGAATTCGATGGTCTAGAATTTCAAGATTTAAAGATCGTCCCTATATTTGTCCACATTTTTCAGTAAACAATTTTCTATAAAATTTTAAAATTTTGAGTATATCTGTAGAATTTGCTCATGATTCCAAATACATTTTCCAATTTTATGAATAACTGTCTGAATTTTTTACAAATTGATGCTCTTTAGTTGAAAGTTTATGAAATGTTCAATATTTTCGTGAATTCTATTTGTATTTTTATTGATCCACGATGTAAAACAATTATGAAAAATTTTTTTTATAAGTTCCTTCAGCCAAAATCAATAATCATTATTTTTATAAATTCAGGATTGCAGTTTTTTTTCTGAGTTAGTGAAATTAAGAAACCGGAATTGTATTCAAATTTGAAAACCATCCAAAAACGATTTCTTACGTCTTTTAGAATTCAGGAACTAGATTTGTGACCACTTTTTCTTATTTTCATCATTTTTGTTTTTTATTTTGATAGATTACATCGTTTTCAAAAATCATTTTTATGAAGTCAAGGCATTATTTTGATATTGCTTGTATTTTCATTCATTTTCAAGTTCATCATAACTATTTTTTTCATTTTTGAAATATAATATTTACTTTACATTTCGTTCTATGGTTCGGTTGCTGCGACCAAACATTTCTTTCAGTACATTTCAGTTTATTCAGTATATATATTCATTTTTTCAGTACAATTTTCCCGTTCCAAAATCCAATCGAAAATCTCTAAAACCTCATAAACCTCACATATCATTCATAAATACCCCGAACCACCTCCACAAAAACAATCTAAATTCTTGCACCTCATCGCGAAAACCTCTGCTCCAGAAATACTCGACCCGCAAACAACTCCCTAAATTTAAATAATCCCCCGACAATAAAACCCGCGATTAAATAACGCTCTGCAAGCAATGTCGTTAAAAACGAGAAGGTGAATTAGAAAGGTCTCGGGATTTTCCCTTTGGGAGCCGATCACTTCGTAATTTCGAGTCCGTTTCGAAATCCCCGATGTCTTATCGCGTCGTAATTCAAGCGAGCAGATAAATATCGCGGAAACATTTCCGCGAGAGCCAAAAGAGATCCGGCATTCAATGCCTCGGAGTGTCAACGAGCTATTCTGAGCCCAGTCGGCATTCCACGATCGTCCTATCGCGTCTGCATAAAGCGCGATTTCTTTTTTTCTTTCCCCTCTCTTTTTCATCAACGCCGCCCGCGCTATTTTTTTCGCACGTGATAAGAATGTTGAAATTCTGCTCGCCCGCCAAGCGCAACACGGTAAGAATTTCAGCTACTGTGTTTGTCATGCCGAACGAGCTTCGGCGAGTTTTACAACGAATTTTCAGCTATTTCACGTTTTCACGCGCTGCCGATGAAGTAAGCCAGTCGCGTCGCAGTGAAAACGCGGAACTTGGTGTTTTCTTCATGAAAGTTAGTTCGAGCGAGAGAAATTATCATGATTTTTGGGGGTTACTTTAAATAATTCAGGCATGTTTCAGAGAATACAATTAATCAATAATGTGCGAAATTAAAAAAAATAAAAATATCTAATGTTTCTGAAGTTCTAAACGTTGAAAAATATACGAATAAAATAGGAAATTATCTAATCATTTTTCATGATAGTAGTCATGAAGAAATATTAATTTATATTTATTATTATGAATTAAAGAAACCTTATAAAAACCAGTTACGCTTTCATAAAAAATTTCAAAATCTTATCAAAAATGAACCATATGCAAAATTATTATTTATTGAATATTTCGATGAAATATAAATCACAGAATCCTTTGAAAAATACCGTATTGAAATAATATTAACATAGAAAATAAATAATAAATTACATTCAAAAAATATAGTTATCAACCTAAATTAAAAAATAGAAATGACCAGAAAAATAGAATTTTATGTAAAAACCTTTTTTATAAGACTTTTATAAAGTTACTATTTTGAAAAATTTTTTCCTCGAAGAATTTTTTATGGTCGACCTTATACAAATTCGTATTATGTTTTTATAAAAATCAAAATTACTAGGGTTACAGACCAGCAACACAAGCAAGTATTGGTATTATTTACAAGTATTTTTTAATTACTTTTTTTTTAATTGTGGAAAAACTATTATGATAGAATTATTTTTAATAATTGCATTCTTAAGGAACATTCGTCAATTTTAGGTTGCTCATTACAAGTTGATATAATTCTAAACAAACATTTTGTTTCTTTATGAATCTGAATAATTAAAATATGAAAAAATGTTTAAAATGCACAAAAAATTTATGTACAATAGATACCCTCCCAAATAATTTGGTTTTTTCGTTTTCATTTATTTCATAAACGTTAGGCACTTCCTGCACATAATAACTTATTTTCAAGATTATTGTTTTATAATAGATTATTTTATTATTTTATTATTTTATTATTGAAATAAATTGTTCCCTTTACTTTTTATATTAATAGAAATAAATAATTTTTGGTGCTGAAGATGTATTATTGGATTCTATTTTTTTTTTCAACTTGATATTATACATAAATAAAAAAATACTTTTTTTTTTGTACAAATTATCATTTATTTCAATTCAAGTAATATATTATTATAAAAATAATCGGATAGTAATTTCGAACATTCTATTATTTTGAAAATGTTCCTATACTATAATTATTAAAAAAAAATATCAATGAATATTCATTTGTGGTTCATTATCATGACAAACTTCACTTGTATCATTTTTTAAATTATTGAACAAAAAATGTCCAACTATTCTCTATCTCCAAAATAAAATCTTTGGCTTTTCAAAGCCAAGAAATTTTTTCTATTTTTAAAAAACGTAAATTGAAATATAATATAAAAAAAATTTGCATTTATTCAGTAATTATCGATTAATGTTAATTGCAACCCAAAAAAAAAAAAAATTAAATATAAACTGATGAATATAATCTCATAATGTAAGATAAATATAAATAATATAAAAACTTTCTCTATTTTTGGAAAATAGTCTAAATTAGAATATGCAACAATAAAAATGGATATTACTTAATAATGATAGATTGTAAATAATTTCGATTCAAACCATGATCTAATAAATAATAATAAATATAATCCTACAAACATTAAAACATGATATATTGGATACGATCCAATTAATAATAATCATAAAACAACATTCTCATAAACATACAATATTAGTGAAATAATAAATTGCACATCTTTTTGTTTATATGAATAATAGGATCTGATAAATTATAATGAACATTATAATTATGTCAGAGTTCGAAAAAAATATGAAGAATTAACAATATTCTTTTGTAGCTCATTAAAACAGATCACTATTATATTTATGAAAATATCAATAATTTGTAAAGAAAAATATTGTTATTTAACAAAGTATGCTCATTATATTACATTGTTATTTTTTTCATTGAATGATTAGAAAGATAACATAATTGTTTATTCATTATGTAGCCGAAACTAAATTGTTATTTATATTATTACATGGTAATTATATTTTTGTTGATTTCGTAGTAAACCAATTTTTGATTTTTATAAAATATTCAATATACGAGTTATTTGATATTATATAAAACTCATAGAATGTCCGGAATTTATGTAATTACACAAACAAATGAATAAGTTATTCGATATATTAACATTGTGCAATCCAAATCACAGTTGAAATATTTTAAGACGAACCTTAATACACACTAAAAAATATATTTGGTTGGCTCAAACAAACGTTTGACTGTTATTTGACTAACTAAATATTTCGTTTGCTAAAATAAATTTTTAGTTGAAGAAACAAATTTTATTAGACTCTCAGAAATTTTGGTTTAGTCAAAAAAATGTACGTTTCTGTCAACTATAAATTCGTTTGTCCGGACGAAAAATTTATTTAAGTGAATTAAATATTGAGTTAGTGAAATAAGGACAAAACGTTTCTTGGAGCCAATAATAGTATATTATTGTGAGTTTTCACAATACCTGGCTGGACGAAACGAGGCGAAGCCGAGGGATGTAATCGTTAGGGATGTAATCGTTTCGTCTAAAAAGGCATTGTTAAAACTCGCAATACGATATTTTATTTGTAGTTTTCGAATAATTCACGTCCAAATATCCGATTATCAGTAAATTACAAATAAAATTGGTTTTTCAGTGAATGTATAAATATGTGCCCCTGAATCTCGGCAACCCGACTGTCACAAACGCAAACGATAGGAGCTCTAGTAGGCGTCAATTTCCGACTATGTACAATATATTATATTAAAACTTAATATATAAAATATAAATAAATTATATATTATGTTCATAAATTCAATACATTTTGAGTGTTTAAAACTGAATTTACAAGGTTTGCAGTTGACGTTGCAGATTTCTGCAACTGATTGCCATAATAATTTCTTTATTATTTATTAAAGTTATGACTTCCCTTAACGCAAAACTACTGAAAATTTTAATTTTCCAACTTGGAAAACCTAATTAAAGTATCTCTGAAAGTGCATTCTAAATTTTTGATTGCAACGGGTATATTTCGGTATCAAACATTTTCCAATTTCACGTTGATGAATAATTTTCATCAACGCGTTTCCCAAAACCCCTCGAAATGTCTATTTATTCGCTGCCTTGGAGCATCATCCAAAATTCATATTAGATACTTGTGTGCTCGCCAAATATCGCTTCAAAATTCGTAACTCGAAGAAAGTTATAATCCACTTCTCCGATATGATCAGTTTTATGAATTTCGCTGAAGGGCTATTTGCACTGGAAATTGTTTGACAACTTTACCATGATCATCACCGTGGAAACGATGACCTGAAAAAAGAGGAATTCGGGAGTACGCTTAGTTTTGCAAATTTATAAAACATTGCGTATCACGGAAAAAAAATTTCTGTGTGAACGAGATGTAAAAACGTATTGAATCGTGATGAGAATAATTTTCATGAAAATCTACAAAAACAGATTTAATTTTATTTATATAATAGTTTCAATTATAATAAATATAATCAAAATGTAGTATAATCATAATTACAAAATATTAGTTAAATTGTATACTTTTGCATAATAATTATATTATTATTTGAATTCATGAGAAGTAATTAACTTTGAATAAATATTGAAAAATGGACTTATAAATAATATCATTGCAGGCTGTAGTCTGCGAGAGGTGAGGGCGACTACAGTAGCAATATTTACAGAAAAATGTTCGTTAGCAGACGACACCGATTCGTTTTTACCT
>JAPYZL010004928.1:0-19082 GCA_030522825.1 Platygaster orseoliae | reverse complement strand
TTACTTTGAAGGGGACAAAATAGATATTCATGAATAAATAAATAATTCTTGAAAAAACATGAAATTCGCGATACTTTTTGAACAAACCTCGTACAGTGGAATAAACTTCCTTTCATGATATTCTTCCTTCAGGCGGTTGCCATCTCCTTCAATGATATCTGAATCACAATTATTTATACTGTGAAAATCTTTATTAATAAAAATCCGTCAGTCATTCATAATTCTTCTCACTTCCTTTCCTTTGAAGCTTGGGTAGGTACCACGTTCAAGATATTTGAGCTGTTACACTATCCCACGTCCAAACGGTTTTGAAATAATCCGTGTACTTTCAGGTCTTTCGTATAAACAAGAAAATTATATCGCTGACGGAAGTTATGGCAGGGGTGAAGGCCCCTCCGAAAACCGTGCAGTTGTTTCAATTGACATGCTGGCCCATGGGACAGCAAGTGCCGACGTCCACCAACAGTCTCGTGGAGTTGATGAACATGGTGGAGAGGTGGAGGCAGAGGACCGATTATGGACCTGTTGCCGTGGTCTCTCCAGATGGCAGAAGTCGCTGCGGTGTCTACTGCGCGGCCAACGCTTGCATCGAGCAAGTCATACAACACGGCGAGGTCGACATTTTTCAAGCCGTCAAAACTGTTCGAAGGCAGCGTCCCCAGCTTGTTGGCACAATGGTAAGAGTTCACGACCTTGGTTTCTAAAGTGAAAAGAATGTTTACGAAAAATATGTGACCTACATATTCAATGCCACTGAATTTATGGGGAACTTATCAGAGAGCCATAATCCATGTGCACTGCATATGTCTAGAAAATGAATGTGAAGTACGACTCTCTGAAAAAGTAACTTTTGTATAATTTTTGTTAATATTCGAATTGTGGAAACTCTGAAAATCAGTAGCTAGTTAGGCGTCAAAACCCTAGTGATTTTGATTCTAGTAAGAATGAGAAATTTCTGGTAAGGAAGTCTTCTAAAAAAAAGAATCAAAATCACGAGGGAACAATGTCAAGACCATTCATACATTAAGAAGATATGTCGTGCATATGACTTTTTGAAATTGTAGACGGAGTACAAATACTGCTACGACCTGGTATTGCACTACGTGCTGCACTACCTGAACAAAGACATGAACGAGAAAAAGTGAGAATGCGAGTTGCGGGACGAGTTGTGGTTCATCGAGTTCGGTCGGGGTGCTGCGCTGCCGCTGACCCCGGAAGAGGCGCCCGTAGATGGTGAGCCGGTAGTACCTTGCGCCCAAGGTCGGGTCGTCATGGAAACGACGAAATCGGCGCCACCGCACTTTGCCCAGTGCTCGGCCTATCGCAAAGCACTCCCCACCGTCGTCAACGGGGGCGTCAACCTCCTCGCGTCACCAACAACAGAGAAAACAGACGACCGGGAAAGCAAGGGGGCCATACCAAAAACGGGAAATCTGAATTCCACTTTGCGACCTGAACAACTGCAAGTGACACCCTGGTACTCGGAAAACTCGATAGAGGTGGCACCGTCAACAACTGTGACAACCGACCAAAACTCGTACAACCCACCGCAACCCGCGCGCTACATCAAAGAAGTCATCAGGCCCGATCTCGTTTCCACGAGAAACAGCAGCGTCGACAGCGACACCTCTAGGCCCAGTGGCTTGCCTAGGAAGGCCCTCATGGACCTTCGCGACGCCATCGCGCTTCTCGACGAAACCTGTCCAAATCCGGACGCGAGCCCTTCACTCACACCTCGCACTCCGCGAACCCCATCGACGCCTTACCCGTCTAGGAACAAACGTGCGCGCTCCAAGAGCAGCGACAATTCTTCCAACTTCAGTGGGGACCAAAAAAGCACCGACAACGCCAAGACTGCTGCCAAGAAACGTCCTTTCCTCCGAAAAATCGGTATATCCATGACCGAGGAAAGACCCTTCTTTTCGAAACTCGCACCTAGGATCATCGGTAAACCTTATCTCGAGAAAATTGGACCAAGCAGAGCTGTTGAGAAGCCTTTTCTTGACAAGATTGGCTCTTCGAAAACCCTGGACAAGTTCACGTTCGACTTGACGAGAAAGGAAAAGGCACTGGAGTCAGCAACCAGGTCGAGGAATTCAATCAAAAGATCGAGAGATAGATTTTTGCTCAAGATGTACTCGTTTGAAACAGAAGACATTGAAGGTATCTGTGACGATCGACGAGATCCTTTACGAGGAATGTCTCTGGACGACGTTCTAGACTCGAATTGCGCGCTAGATACCATGAACACTTTCCAAAGCAATGCGAACATGAAAGAACAAGAGACCAGGCTTTCCACCATGCAACTGTCTAGTTACGAAACATCGCCCCGACAAAAGCAAAGGGCAAGACAAATGCTTCAAGAAGGTTCTCAAGGATTCGGTTCGAAAGAGACGTTCCGAAGCGAAGAAAGCGTGTCGTCTTTGTTCGCCAGGGAATTCGGAAACACCCGATCATCACCTTCCAGAAACAAACGGCAAACCTCAGAGGACATATTGGACAAGAAGAGCGAGCGTCACGAGGACTTTGAAAAACGGGGAGGTTCTTCCGATAACCTCCTCACGGCTTCTAGCAACCATTCCATAGACTCCTCAAGGGATTCTTCTGTTTCTCGACTGGAACTTAAGGAAGCATTCAGGCAACTGCAGGACGAATTCGGACTGCAAGAAATACCCACGGAAAGTTACGCATCCTTCAGGAGACGCACCAGGGGTGATATTTTCGTAACGACGATGATGCGGAGAATGGCGGACGAGAAGAGAGACTTGCAAAAGAAACTCGAAGAACAAGAAGAAGTGAAAGAGGTAAAAGTCGTGAGAACGAGATCGGTATTGAGGAAACAAAAAGGAATCGACCATGGTGATCAAGAAGTGGGCATCATGGAATTGCGGAAACCTCAGGTCATTCATGAACCCTCTCAAGAAACCATCCAACTTTTGTCCGAATTGCGAAAAGTCAAAACCCTCCTGAGAACTCCCTCCGTGGAAAAGAACTTGCAAGATTTGAAAGAACCTACCAAAATACTCATCACGGACAAAGAATTCTGCCTCTCGGTCGAACGTGAAAACAGTGTTCGCAGATCGTCCTTCAAATCCTCGGAAAAACGGGAAACCATTTTCGAGAAGAGATGCCTTTCCTTGGACTCGGTCGGCATGGAAAAATCACAAATCCAGCAAAATCGCACAATTTCTCTCACCTCCGAGACTGAAGAAACAATCGAGTCTTCGGTTCTTACTCCTATCGGGGACTCGAAGAGTTATTGCTCCGACGTTTTTACCTCGCCGTCGGACGACATGAACGATGTGCCAAAACTGGAAGAAGACGCGACCGAACAGAATGAGAACGTTGATAACGAAATCGATATCGCGATTCCAGTTGATCAGGTGGGAAGCGCGAAGATCATTCTTCAGCAGAGTCGAACCAGCGATCAGTACGAGATCATATCCCCTAGAAAATTACCCTTCAAGGTCAAGAAACGTTTGGGTAGAGTGTCGGTGGAGGAAAGGATGCAACAGGAGAGCTTCGGCTTGGACAAAGTCGATTGCAGAGCCTTGGCAATACAGAAGAAGAATAAATGCTTCCCGTTGTAACAAGCTTGTCAGATTTCCTATCAGTGTTACTGATGGACCAGGACAATTTTTTTATTTTGTTATTTTGGTAAGATGAAAAACCCACATCGGTCAACAATGTGGACAAGGATTACCATATTTCATGGTAGGCAAAGTTGTTATAGGAAATCCTTAGTGTTTGGAATCCGGCCAAAATTGCCGAACTTGGCAAAGCTGGGTTTTGCCAGAATTTTTCATAGAAAATTTATGTTGACAGACAGTTGGCAATGATGAAAATTGAATTCTGCCAACAAACTGTTCTTTGTAACAATCTTTCTTTTCGGACTATTTTTTCGAAAAGTAGATTTTTTGTGCCTTCCGGGACTTGATGATCTAGCCCCTTCGTTTTGTATGGCAAAAAAACATTTTGTGCGACGAGAAAAGTGGGTCAAGTTTATGTTACCAAGTTCTGTTTAACATTGTTTTGACAACTTTGTAATAACATGAACTTGGACATTCCACCGTTATCGTTTATTTTGGAGTTTTTGTTGAAGAGTTCATAATGAAACGCTTTCAACACTTTAGTTTTGTGATTTCGCTATGAAATAAATTGCGAAAATCAGGAAGACGCTTTTTCGTGGAGTTCTCAGCGCATAAATGGGAAGTTATGAAAACTGAAATTAACAACTTTTATTGAAAAACTCAAGTATGTAAATTTCAAATCATTACAACTAAACTATACAAAATTATATCGCGTTGTTTTTATTTTGTTTTTTAAAATAAGGTTCTAAAACACTGGAAAATCAACCATTTTTGTTGATTTAATTCAGTTCTTCAGAAGTACAATTTTACATTATTTATTTTTATTATATATTATTATAAAAATACGTTACTTTTGTATTGTTCGTTGAATGATTTTTAGAAACCAAAAAACGAGATTATTTTCAAAATCTTGCAATTACAAAAGCAATGTGGTATTATTCATAATTTTCTAGACTATTACATACATGGCAGAATTCATGTTTAAGAATTGACAAATGCAACTACATAAAATGAAACAAAATAAGAAAATTTGGAAAATAAAAAATAGAAATCGATTATGAACAAATTTCGAATGAAAATATTGAAATCTTAATATATAATATAATAATTTAATAAAGTGTGAAAAGTAATAAATTGCTGAGTGCCACTCTATGCAAATATTATGAATACTTTTACTTATAACAAAAATACTTTTCTATTTTCAGTGTAAAAAATAAGACCTTTCAATTTTCTTGTTTTTGACAGACTTCCTTTAAGGTTGCAATTTTCGTTCGAGTTCTATAACTTTTCCTGTAATTTCCCATTCATGCCAGGAGATTGGAACTCCGTATGAATTGTTTTCGAGAAAATGACGTGAAAGTTCATAAACTCGAACTTTTTCATTTGGAGCTTGAGGCTTTGAGGAAATTTCGAACTTTAATTACCTGATTCATTCATGCTTCATCTTTATGATCCACTTTTACAATATTCTTTAATGTAGATTGTTCAATCTCGTACGTTCCGTTTATGACTTTAATTAATTCCATAACATGCGCTTTCTCGTGGTATCAAAAGAAGAATATTTCCTATTTTCAACCTCATAGAACCTGCAGATTTCAGTATTTGAATTGTCGAAAAAATTTTGAATCTCGAAAAATTTCCTCAGCAGTCAAGCAAAAAAATATATATTTTGTAGTTGCAATTTTTTTTATCAAATTAGATCTTATAGAACGCTCGAAATACAATCAAATTTGTACTATCGATTTAACCATCAAATTTATTTAAATTGTACATATTTTTATGCAAGACAAAAAGTAACACATTCCTTAGAGTTGAAACATAGAAAATATGTAAATAAATACGTCCTAGTAACGAAAATTCTTACACACTGGTTTCTTGTAAATATCAATTAGGTACTCGAAGTTACATATATTTGTTTAACAACTGAAGTGTACAGTTCGTGCTTTTGCGAGATATTAATGTTTTTCAACAAAGTCGTGAAGCACTTTTCATTGATATTATTTATAAAACGGGAAAAAATTCCATCCACGTTTATTTTTTATACGGCATACTTACGAGTGAAGAAATTCCCAAAAGTAATATGGAAAAACTGCGTTGCATATGAAAAAATGAACCCGTTAAGCATCTGATCACGATTACGATTACATTAAATGCAAATGTACAGAAATTTTGTAGTAATTGTGATTACGATGTTTGTGTGATTATATAGAGGATAGTTGTAATTGCGAAGCAACAATGACACCCCGAAACAAATTTTTCGGTTTAATAAAATTGGAGTTTTATGAATTAAACATATAATTATCAGATATTTTGCTGATTAAACCAAATTATTTAAAAGCTTAAAACTCCTAAATTTCAAATTTTTTTAAATTCAAACATATTAGAGTTTCAACTTCAAAAATAGCACATGTTTAGATTATACACTTATAATTTTTTGATTCGAAAATAACTTCAAAAGAAATTTTTTTAATTTAAGATATGAATATTTTAAAACGGATTGGAAAATTTTTTTTATTTTTTGAATGCGAAAAATCAAAATTATTTGACGTTTTCAAATTTCAGTATTTTATTTTGTGATTATTTATATCTGAAATTTTAATTCGTAAGGATTACTATTTTCGTTCTAAATCCAAATTCTCGAAGTTTGTAATTAAAGTTTGGATTTTCAGGCAATTACAGTTTTCAATCGCAATTTACATATTTTGAAATTTACTAAATGTGAATAATTTAATATACTTTTTATTTTGATATTCGGAAATAAATGCCTTGGTAACAATCGTTTGTTACCAAATTTTTCTATTTCAATCAATCATTGTTCTTTCGAAAATGTTTTCAAAAAAACGTAGAAATTTCTCGAATGAATATACGGAATGTCCAAAACCAGGGAAAATTTTTTCCGAGTGTCAAAATCGGTCCGAAAATCCGCAGAAACATATTGTAAGAAATTGAGTGACGTGAGAATAAATGTCAGAAAATTGTATGTCAACGAGCGCCGACTATTGTTGTAGAATATTTCGTGGTTCAACATGTACGTGTACATATACGTATTAATCGAATTTGAATTAATATGCGCGCTGTGCAATTACAGAAAACAATGATATTCCGGGGTCGTTGCAGTGTACGCACATAGCTGCGTGATTTGCAGCACTCAACAATGGGCACATTACAATTCATTTGATAATTAATTAAGCAAACGCGAGGGAAACTCACGTGAATAGTCAAACCTTCTGGTGGATCTAATTATTTTGTTGATAGTGCAATTTCGGTTACCCAAGTACGTTTTTTTTATCACAAATATTTATATTTTACTTGTCTAGAAATTCAATATTTTTGAAATTTATATAGAACTTTCATCATTGTATATTATTTTATCAGACGATTCATAAGTTTTGGCACTTTTTCGAATTTCGGAAGCTTAAAAAAAAAACAAGTTTGCATACTTATATTCAAAATAAAAATTTTATTCATTTTTTTCCGGATCCACCGGAAAAATAACTAAAATTTTGATAAAACGTTAGTCATATTTTCGTGCAGTGCCTTGCTCATAAAAAATATTTATTTAAAAAGCTAAAAATAAAGAAGTTTAATATACGATAAAAGTCTATAAAAAACATCGCTATTGCCTTATCGGAAAGTAAAATCTCGAATGCATTCAAAAGAAATGTAACTCAAAATAAAAAACAAGTCTTTCCAAATTCAAAATAAATTGAAATCATAAACAACTGTTTAAACGATTTGATAAAGTAATGGCCACGAAGTAAAAAAACGTCCTACTCGTAAAAAAGATGTTAATTGTAATACTTTTCCGTGTAGATATAGAAAAACTCGGACACACTTTATACAATATTATAAATAAAAAATATGAAAAATAACCAGAGGAAAAACGTCGTTAAATTCGTATTACTTATTATGCGAAAAACATTTTTCTCCGAATCTGTAGATATATATTGAAAGTTCCGAAACAAATGTATATGTGTAAATGTAAAAATATACGTATAAATTATACATTTTCATCAATGTTTGAAAGAAAAAATGGAGAACGAATGATAAACAAAAAATGTGCCAAAAATCGAAGTATATACGATTTGTTACATTTTTATGCTTGAACAACTCGGAAATGAGAATATGAAAAATCATAAAATTGAAGGAAAAATTTTTGAGTTCGTATTTATTTTGTAGCTGGGAATAAAATTCATATGCGAAATTCTAAGAATATTATATGGAGGAATAATGCTGTATTTATGTAGGGGATTATACATTTTTTGGGATGAAATATTTTCTAAGGGTATTTATTTTATAGATTTATTATCGAGAGATACATTATTTGGTGGCTTCAGGGCACGATTTCATGGAGCACATGAAACGTTATATTTTATGACGTTAAAAAAAACGATAGATTTATACAAACCTTGTGATTTTGAACTTGTGAAAATCAAGAAAAAAACGTTTTCTAAATAAATTACGAAAAAACTCAAATTCTTGAATCACAATAATCGTGATTGAAGATTTTGAGTTTTTAAAAAATTAAGAATCTTATTTTCAATTATTTCAATGATTTTTGATCAAATCTTGACACTCGGAATACGAATTTCCTACTTTTCAAATCGGAAAAGTTAAAATTCAAACAAATCAAAATTGCCGATGGTACTTATTTTTTAACAACTTATCGAACATTACATTTTCCGTCATTCGTCGATTTCATATAAATAATCGGAAAATGCAATTCTTTTGAAATTTTCCCACGATTTTCATAAGAATCAAAATCCCATGGAACAGTTGTTGAGCCTAATAAAAAAAGCCTATTTACGCAAAATCTATCGACATTGTACTAACGTGTTGAATCGTAATTATTTGTTTTCGAGATTCTATAATATTTTTCTCGCAGGCGAGATTTTTATATGTACGTGATAATTGTTAACAGAATTGACGAAATAAATTGTGAGAAACCGTCATGAATAAATGTTTTTGATGAGTTTTCAAAAATATAGCTTTTTCAAACGATTTGTGAATCGCAAAAAATTTTTACTTGTACGATAAGAATGCAATATTTGTAGATTTGCAATTTTCAGATGTTCATCTCGTGCCAGTTGTGTTTATTGAATATATATAAAAAAGTTTTAAAGAGACAAAATTTTGTAAGTGTGCACAACTGGAAATTTGATTATATATATATATATATATATATATATATATATATAGCGACGTTGACGGAATGAAGGAGAGAAAAAAAATTGAATGTTGTATATAATAAACGGTTAAAACATGGAAAAAAGTGTTTTATTGCAGAATCTTTTTTTTGCTGTAAATGTTCAATTCCTTTTTTTCTAATTTTTGGTAATGTTGAAAATTATTATAACTTGGGCTTGATTCTATTGCATAAACTAAAAATAAATCCATCAAGTACGAAAAATGTATCAGAAATTCATGTACTTTGTGTAATAAAATTATCGTGCAAAGTTATGCCCCTGACAAACCCTGACACTCCATGACACTGTGTATGCCGCATAGAGATGAGTAAGGAGAGAACCGAGAGAACTTATATTCTATTGGTCAGTTTCCAACTGCTAAGCGCTTGGTTGATTTCCCCCACGCTCTTCACCCAAAAGATGTTTGTAAATAAAGTCAGCTGATAAGTGATCAGCTGACCGAAAACTAAAGATTGTTGTATTTAGTTTCATCATTAAAATTTACTGTAATTTACCAAACAAAAGTGCGAAAATGGACCGAGAAAAAATGTTAGAGAACGAAATATCTGAACTACGTGAAATTCTGCGACAAAAAGAATGTTTTTTATCTGTTTTGAGAAAGGAAAAACAAATAATGCAACCCTATGGGTTAAATAATGAGGAAATTTTGAGGTACAGCAGACAAATCATTTTGCCGGAAATCGGAATAAAAGGTGAATATAATGTTTATTTTTCATTTCACTTCTTATATTGTGAGTTTTTTAGAATTATTGTGTATATCCTATCACAAAATTTGTGAATCTTTAATAAAAAATGTTGACTTTTATAATATCATATTTAAAACCATAATTTTATGCTGTCAATATGAAATATACTTGTTTAATTTAGAAAATTTAACTAGCAAAACATACAAAGATTTAATTTAATTTTTGTTTATTTTTAATTTTAAAGAAACATTTTTGTATTTAATCACAAGTATTTGGTTGATTTTTTGAAACACTTTGTTATCAAAAAAGTTTTTTAATAAAAATAAAACAAAAACGCATCAAATCACAAAATATACAACAAACAATTTTTCCTAATATTTCTGGAAAATTTTTTTTCTGCGAAATAATAAATGTAAATTAGTATTACAATTTATCGCAATTTCCATTGATATCAATATTTTTTCTAAATTTCCATTACTTCAATGTATAATAATTTTTTTACATTGTCTTTTTGAACAATATCTATATTTTTTCAAATTTTTATTCAATTCTTCATTTTGATTTTCTGAAAATGTTCTTTTGAAAAATAAGAAATATAAATTTGTATTACAATTTATCACGATTTCCATTGATATCAATATTTTTTCTATATTTCCATTACTCCAATGTGTTATAATTTTTTTACATTTTTTTCGTAGAGCCATATCTATATTTTTTCAAAATGTTATTTCATTCTTCATTTCGATTTTCTGAAAATGTTCTTCTGCGAAATAATAAATATAAATTTTTACTAAAAATTATCACAATTTCCATTGAAATCAGTATTTTTTCTATATTTTCATTACTTAAATGTGTAATAATTTTCATACATTTTTATAAAACCATATCTATATTTATATCAAATTTTTATGAGGTTCATTTTTATTTTTTCTCTGTTCTCCACACATTTGCAGGACAAAAAGCATTAAAAGATGCATCAGTTTTAATTGTCGGCGCCGGTGGTTTGGGATGTCCTTCATCCTTGTATTTAAGCGGCGCAGGAGTTGGAAGTATCGGAATCGTCGATTATGACGAAGTTGAACTAAACAATCTTCACAGACAATTGCTTTTTTCTCGCCAAGATCTAAATACACCAAAAGTCGAAGCTGCAAAAAACAGTTTAACAAGGTAGATAATTCGCGAGAAAAAACTGATTCACATAATTTAACCAAATTTGGTAAAATTTTCAAACCATAAATTATAATAAAGTACAACTCAAAAATTAGTAACAGTATAAATAAAGTAGAAAATATTTTTTATTATGTAAAATTTGCAGGTTGAACGATAACATTAAAGTAACTCCTTATAAATTGCAATTGGATAGCAGTAACGCTTTGGAAATCGTAAAGAAATACGATGTTGTAGTTGACGCAACCGACAATGTTGCGACTCGTTATTTGTTAAACGACGCTTGCGTTATCGCCCAAAAACCTTTGGTTTCTGGATCAGCTCTAAGATTCGAAGGGCAATTAACAGTTTATAATTACGACCATGGACCGTGCTACAGATGCATTTTCCCGACTCCACCCCCACCTGAAACTGTTACTAATTGCGGCGATGGCGGAGTTTTAGGAGCAGGTAATCATACATTACTTTGCATTTCAGGCTACATTATAAAATTCATCCGTAGATCTACATTTGTAGAAAGTAGAGCTCTTAAATTTAGAAATCTTGTATTTGAAATAAGAAATTAAATCCTAGAAAAATGATTGAGATAGGCTGAAACAGGTTGACTAAAAAATTCGTATACGATATAAAAAATAAAAAAACTTTTCAGTCGTTGGTACCATCGGGGTTTTGCAAGCTCTCGAAGTCGTCAAAGTGATTTTGAATCTCCCGGGAACATTTTCTGGGAAACTTTTGATGTTTGACACTCTCGGCGGATCTTTGCGAACGATTCAACTTCGCCCGAAAAACCCAAACTGCTCGGTATGCGGCGAAAATCCCAAGATTTCCAAACTTATCGACTACGAACAATTTTGTGGCACCAAAGCAAACGACAAAAATCCTGATTTAAAAATCCTGGAAAAGGGCGCAAGAATTAACGTCGAGGATTTCGCTTCGCTCATGAAAAACGAGTCGAATCATAATTTTTGTGTCGATGTTCGTTCCCGTGAAGAATTCGAAATTTGCAGTATACACGGATTCATGAATTTTCCTTTCGACGAAATTGAAAAGGCGGAAAATTTGGAGAAAATTAAAAAAGAAATGGAAAAAACTGAGGGACAAAATGGTATGTTTCATTTGAAAGTGTTAAAGTATCTAGAAATTTTAAAATGACATTAACAAATTTTTGCAGTTTACGTTTTGTGCAGAAGGGGAAACGATTCCCAAAAAGCAGTACGAATTCTTCAAAAAGTTTTCGCTGACAAAAATTTGAAAATCCAGGACATCGTCGGAGGAATTCATGCATGGGCAAAAAGAATAGATAACAATATTCCTGTCTATTAAGGATTTTGTATCTTGTCAAGTAATTTTATAAATAAACGCCTATTTCGTTAACAAAAAAAAAAAAAAAAAACAAGGGAAGATGGATAATTAACAAACCATTTTGTGTACCACCTTGTATCTTTATTATTCACAGCTTGATGGAAAAAATAAACTTCATTCCCTCAACTTTGTCGCACGCAGAATGCTATTGAGTCAATAGCCAATTAAATAACAATACTTGAGTGCAAAAAGCGAAGCACACTTACATTGCATTTCACGACATGAACAACAATTTTCTTTGCCAAATGAAGCGATGTTAAATAAATCTGAAAAGCTCAATAAATACCATCAAAAATTATACCTAATAATTTACCAATAATTAATTAAAACTAAACGTTACATTCAAAACTGTCCCAAAGTGCAATTTTTTTCTTTCATTGAAAAAACCCGATGAAAATAATACTGATGCA
Organism: Platygaster orseoliae; assembly: GCA_030522825.1. Classification (NCBI taxonomy): domain Eukaryota; kingdom Metazoa; phylum Arthropoda; class Insecta; order Hymenoptera; family Platygastridae; genus Platygaster; species Platygaster orseoliae. Next base: position 6,660 of record JAPYZL010004928.1, on the reverse strand, counting down.
TATTAAAAACCAATAAATAATTCGAAAATAAAAGGAACAACCTCTTCCAACAACTTTTCCATGAAACAGGCGATTTCCTTGGCTATTAAAATTAATAGTCGCAACAATAGTTAACTAGAGATAGATAAATAGATGAGTAGAGAGGACAGAGAGAAATAGCGAGTGCCATCACTTTTTTTTGGTGTTTTAAACAATTTTCGAACGATTGGCAATTGGCGCTAATTTTTTTAAATGGTTCATTTATTTATGTTTCGGGATTATGAAATTGGGGGTATTTCGAAGTTGACGCTTAGGTTCGCGGATTGTGCCAATTTGACGATGGTGGAAAGTTTTACAGCGACTCGGGCGGCTTCATCGAGATCGTCCACTGGCACGATTTTCAAACCAGCGTTCGCGATCAAAGCTTTGGCCTCGTCGACATTTGTTCCCTGCAAAAAACGTTTTTCATATAATTTTCATCAACACTGGCGACATATTTTTATAATAATTAAAGCTTCCTTATTTGTGCAAAAAGTTGAATGTATATAATCATCAAATTCTTTCTCGATGTTTGTAAATCTGATTTCTACAATATCGATTTAAAAATTTATCGTATTTTTGCTTATTCAAATACTTGATAATCAACGATGGAAAAAAGAAATTGAACTTTTACCTGTAATCTAACAACAACTGGAATTTTAAGGTCAAGTTCTTTAGTCGCGGCGATAATTCCTTCGGCAATGACATCGCATCTCATGATTCCACCAAAAATGTTGACCAGCAAAGCATGTACCTGATGAACAAAAAGATTGCATCGCAATTAAATAATGGAAAACATTCATCTTCAAAACTCTGATCAAAGATTGAAAATTAATCGAAGCATTTTTTTACTTTCTTTCATTTTTTTGATTATAAATTGAGTCTCTGTGTGTTCTTTAGCTTTTGATTTATAAAGATGAGAGTAAGACACTACAATGTCCAAACCGTAATGACTAAAGATTTTTATGTCCATCTAATAAAATGTTCAAATTTTTTTATTATTGTAGTCTAACCTAAATCTTTGAATATTTTTGTTTATGTTTCAAATTTCAAATTTTTGAAAAAATTAAAAAACTGAAAATTTTCTTAATAGTCGATAATTTTATAACTAGACAAAATAAATTTTTAATATTGTGATCATTATCATATTTATTGGACAAGTGTATGATTTTCTTTCATTTTGTGAAAAAATTTCGAAAACTTGGAAGTATTGAAAAATTTCGAAAAATTATTGTAAGTTACAGAAATCACAATGCATTTTTTTCGATTATTATTGTTAAAATATGAAGAAAATGAAAAAGCATTAGGATAATTCTCCAGATTGTTGTAAATTCTATAAATTTCAAATAATTTGTTGAATTTCATATAATGTTAATAAACGTTGTACATCACGTAAAATTTTTAAATTCCGAAAAATTACAAAAACTGTGTAATATACTACATTCTTAAATATCAGAAAATGCTTCATCATACAGATACAGTCCAAAATTTTTGAAATTTTAAAAATAATTTAGAGCATAATATAACTTTGAAAAATGTTAGGTATTTGTTAAAAATTTTAATCGTTCAGTTAAACTAGAATTTAATAATTGATTGATTTTTGCGTGGTATTTTTGGGTTTTTCATTTTCTTATCATTATCAAGTTTTTTGAAATAAAAAATTGATTCTCGCACAAAGATGTTACATAATTGTACAAATTCAGTTAAAATTTGGAGTTTTACAAAATTTCTACAAATTTCGTAAGTTTTTGAAAATTACGAAAATTTCGAAGAACTACAATTTTTGAGTTTTTTTCCTTGTTTTCATTTTTTACATAAATTAAAAAAATGTTTCTACAGTTTTGCATTTCGAATATTTTTTTTATTTTGTTTCTTGCTTATACTACTGTAAATATTTTGTTCACAAACATATCTCAAACATGTTATATGAATGGCTGAGAGCGTGAGAGCAAAAGTTATGTATGATTACCAGCCCCTAAAACTCATTTGCTAACTCAACATTTGCTCTCAACCGCTCATATGCAAACAATATTTACCAAAATTAGTAGAATTAGGTTTTATAATATTTTTTGAACTTCATATAACTTATTGGACATAATGTACTATTGGACATTATGTTTTGAACATTACGGTACCGAATCAAAGATGAGAAAACAATGTCTATTACTTTTCAGTTATTACTTAATGTTCATAAAGCTTACAACGTTGACAAATCACATGAAATTTTTTTTCTAAAATTTACCAAAATAATGTCGAACCTTAAAAAAACAAATTCAACAAAACCCCTAACGAGGAATTTTATTAACTTGTTGATACGCTAGTGATTTTTAATTATTATAAAAAAAGGACAAATTTTTATAACAATAAGAAATTTCTTATGATGATTCTATTTCTTATAGTTAACTTTAAAAAATTCTAATAAGAAATTTTTAATTTATTATGAAAAAATATTTAAACCCCGTTCATTTCTTATTAACTGAAGTTTTTAGGAAAAAAGTTTGTTTAAACATTTCTACAAGAAATAAAATTTTATAAGAAAAGTTTTTATTACAAGGATCTCAAAAGTTCGATCTTTTTTTAATACAACGAATTTTATTGTCAATGATTCAATAATTTTTTTTTTTTTTTCAACTATTTTTAGGGGCTGTGCTGAATTTGCTATTTTGAGATTCTAAATCATTGATGGTAAATCTCAGAAACAAAATTCTCGTGTGATTTTTCAACGTTGTAAACTTTATCAACATTATTATTTTAAAGGAAAATCATGAGAAATATGAGAAACAGCGAGAAAAAAAAATGTTACACCTCGGAAAGTTGTAGGAAAATAAAAAGCGATAATAGTATATTTTATAACTAGGACCTAAGGCGTGGCTTTTTGGGCGAGGGCCAATTTATCTGCCGAGGCTAATAAATTGGTCCGAGAACAAAGCCACGCCTCAGGTCCGAGTTGTAAACGATATTTTTTGCAAAATACGCACAAAAAGGTGCTTCTCGCACATGAAAATCAACACGAAGGGGGTGCATTTCCGACACGGCGCACCACGCCGTCTGTTGGAAACAAATCTACTCCTAGGTCATAAAAATCAAAAACACGCATTAAAACTCGCCATCTGTCGGTAATAAAAACTACCCCTAGGTAGTAAAAGTCAAAAACACGCATTAAAACGCGACGCTCACATCGAAATGAATCGCCGGTCGGAAATGCACGTCCTTTGTTTGTTTTCAGGTGCAAGAAGCACCTTTTTTGTGCGTGTTTTGCAAAAAATTATAATAAAGAACTCTCATAAATTTCAAAATCATATCAATATCTGGAAACAGAGTTGGGCACGATTACTTTTTGTCACGTTTTTGGATAGCTAAAAAACTATTGAAAATTTGTTATAAGACCATAAAAATTTGTCAGCATGTGTATTTTTTACTCTAATTTTCAAAATTGCAGTCAAAACATATCAAGAACCATGTAATTGATATGTTTTGACTGCAATTTTGAAAATTAGAGTAAAAAATACACATGCTGACAAATTTTTACGGTCCTTTAACAAATTTTCAATAGTTTTTTAGCTATCCGAAAACGTGACAAAAAGTAATCGGTCCCAACTCTGTCTGGAAACAAGTTATCATCATACTCTGGGATCGGATGTGATGATTTTGAAAGCCTCTTTGACGGAGGAAGTGGTAGCACCGCCTCCAACGTCGAGGAAATTGGCGGGCTCGCCACCGTGTAATTTGATGATGTCCATAGTAGCCATAGCCAAGCCAGCACCATTGACCATGCACCCAATGTTTCCGTCCAAGGCGATGTAGTTGAGGTCAAATTTCGCGGCCTCGACTTCCTTAGGGTCTTCCTGGCTCCAATCTCGAAGCCCGAAAAGGTCCTTCTGTCTGAACTCCGCGTTATCATCAAATCTGCATTTGCAGTCCAGTGCAAAATCTGACGACAATCCAGACATTTTTATTATTAATAAATCGTTATTGCATCAACATGAAAAAAAATCTAGAATCACAGTAAATTATATCATGTACAACGAGAATCTCTAAATTTGAACAATTTTTAATTCGTTATTAATATACTTGAAATTAATAAATTTAAAAACTTGAAGATTCTAAAATAATCAGTTTTGTCAAATTTAAAACTTTATCCAAAATCGTTGGGGGACTTCGAATTTTTCGTTTTTTTGTTTTCGGAAAAACATTTCAAATTCTTTTTAAAAAAATTTGCTATTACATTTGCCATTGATGTCTTCGGCCAAAGGGTTGACTTCCAAAAGCAAAGCATCTTTTTTGACAAACATTTCGTACAGACTGATGATCATTTTAGAAATTTCTTCTTTGACGTTGTCCAAGCCGAGTTTCTTAACGATCCTGTCGGCTTGGGCCTTCGTTATTCCAGTGTTTATGTCTATGGGCTCGTACATTATGGCCTCAGGATTCGTCGCCGCCACTTCTTCTATATTTACACCGCCCTGACTCGAAGCTATTATCACAGGCCCCTAAACATTCAAAATTCGTTTTATTGTTTTTTACCAAATAAGTCAATTGAAACTAAAATTAGTGCAATATCTGCATGAAATACAATTACTCGAAGACGTACTATTATTCTCCAGAAATAAATTTTATAATCGAAAATTCGACATTGCACGAGTAACATACTCATTGCATTTTGTTTTATTTCAACGTCCATCAAGTTAGCAGTACGAAACTTTATTTTCGAAAAAACATTGACTTTATTAATCGTGCTTTTTTTGTGGTAAATTTGTCGTAAAAAACTTAATTTCTAAATTGAGCTTTATGATTTTGCATACTGCAGATATTGCAATTAATTATTGCATATACTCTTCAACCAACTAAATAAATTTGCCCGAGAAAATTGGCCTGTAGATGCATTTTACCAAAAAAGTTTTTTTTTCAAAACCTAATTTAGAAAGTTAGATTCTTTTTTAAACACACGAAACGGAATATTTCTGAAAAGCCAGATTCCCTAGGTAAGACTTTTTCAAAAACGTTCAAAAACGATCAGTACCCTAAGGTATCTTTTCTCAAATCGCGTCACATATGCAGAAATATGAATTGATTGGATTTATTTGAAGAGATGGTACTGCTGCCTCGAATGTTAATTAAGCAGTCCCAGGTTGTGAATTAAAAAAAAATTAGAAATTAACATTTCTTGGCGCTTATCCGTTTAGGACAAATTCATAAGAGTTATTTTTGATGTTACTAAAAAATTTTTAGTTGGTTCAATTAAAATTTTATTCATAATTTGGTAAGTCCCACGTTAGATACACATAGTAACTATGTTAAATATAAAAAAAAATTATAAATAATCATTTTAGACCTTTGATTCTTTCACAACAAATGTACGACAAATTAATGTAATACACATGAAAAAATTCAGCTTGATCTGAACAATATGAATGGATGGTACTGCTAACTTGATCGTCAAGTTAGCAGTACTAGTGCTTAACTTAAAAACCATTATCGTGACAAAATTGAGTTTTTCACGACAAATTTACAAACATTAATAAAATCAACGTTTCTTCGAAAATAGAATTTGGTACTACTAACTTGATAGACGTTTTATTTCAATGTAGACCAAAAAGCAATACTTACGCCAAAGGCTCTTTCCATCATGACCGCGAGGTAATATTCCTTACGAGGAAACATGCGCTGTGTGACCATGACCGCATTACATATTCTGCCACCCTCGCCAGTTTGTTTTGTCACTAAAAATTTTCCTAACATTTTTCCAGCCAAGTTTTGTGCTTCTTCTGGTCTGAAAACATCAAAAACTTTACGCGTCCGAATTTTTATGAAAAATCAAATCACTAAAACACGAATTTTATATTTTTCAGTTCAAAATTACAGATTTTCAGAAACTTGAATTTGTTTAATACAAATGAAGAATTTTTGAAACTCAAAAATTAAATCTAAGAAAGAAAAATACGTCAACAAATGGAATTGACAAAATTATCATAGTATTTATTTTTTATTAAAAGGACAAAAAAGAAATAATGCTGACTTTTTTGAAACTTACGTCTCGCACATTTTTACGCCACTGATGTTGGTCTCTTTGAAACTGCCTTTGCCTCGTCCTCCTGCGAGTACTTGAGCTTTCAAAACGATATCCTTCGTTTGCAAATTTGCAGCTAATTTTCCAGCTTCCTGGGCGGTTTTTGCGACCCCGAATTTTGGCGTGGGAATGCCAGCTTCGTTCAATAAACTATAACTTATATGCTCGTGAACGTTCAAATTTCTCGTTGGTTGTTTAGGCAAATTGGTTGTGCATGCCAAAAGCTGCAAAAAATTTAGGAAAATTTTTTATCAGTGAACATTCTTGTTTAAACATCTATTCAAAGTTTTAAATTCCAATTTATATTTCAATACGGTATAAATTAGGATCTAGAGAATATAAATTTATACAATTTCCATAAGCAATTTGATGTCTCTGAAATACCAAATGTTTAAAAATAAACGAAAAAATATAAAAATTGTTTTTCATCACTCTAACCTCAAAACTGACTTTTGGACGTGACTTTCGAGGCTATTGTGATGAAAAATACAGTTCGCACTCGTGAGCTATCGCCAATTTTGGCTCAGCTGATTTTGTCCCTCGCCTTCGGCTCGGGATAAAACCTTCGGCCTCGC
>JAPYZL010004923.1:0-12226 GCA_030522825.1 Platygaster orseoliae | reverse complement strand
TTATTACTAGATATTATAATTTTTTTTATATAGTATTTTGTATATTTAAAATATAATTTAGAAAATTAATTAAAAAAATGAAAAAATAGAAACATTGAAAATGTATTTTCTATATTGTTATAGTTAATTTATTATTAATTAAAATTAATTGATAGATTGTATATATTTTAATTTTTTACAAATACGAATATTATTAAATATTTAATATAATTATAGTATAATATATTACATGAATAAATGAATATTTAATGAATACAAAAATTTTTTTGATAATCAATCAATCAATAATTAATAATTATTAGTAATTGACTCTCGTTTTACCATTATTCAATAATAAATAAATCATAATCAACCATTAATTAATAATCAATTGATCATCAATAATAAATAATTAACCAACAACTAATTAATGATTATTCAAGAATAAAATTTTTTTTTATTGATAATCGACTAATAATTGATAAGTTTATAAATTAAAAATTAATTATTATTCATTAATAATCAATTGATCATTAATAAATAACTGTTAACCAATCAATTATAATTGACACTTATTCAACCAATAATCAATAAATAATTAATTGTTAATATTTAACCATCAATGAATAATTCACCATTTATCAATGATTGATCATTAACCAATAAGTACTTAATAAATAAATCAATTTTTGTTGATTGATAATCGACCAATCATTAATCAACTCATAATTTAATAATTATTAATTGTTAAACAATTATCAATTAATCATCATTAATTGACACTGATTCAACCATTATTATTTAACCAATAGTTAATCATTGATTAATAATTGATAATCGACCATGATTCTATAAATAATTAATCATCAATGATTATCCATAATAAATAATTAACCATTGTCAACTAATCAATAATTAAATTATTATTAGTTGATAATCGACCAACCATTTATCATTTCATAAATAAATAATTATCAATCAATCAGCAATTCATCAATAATTATTTAATAATGCATCATTAATAATATATTGATAGTTTAAATATTAACTAATCAATCAATAGTTAATTAGGCATCAATTTTTCTATTAACAATTGAATTATTATCTATTTATTTATTTACATATTAATTGTTATATCACTAATTATAAATCAAACAATAATTGAATGATTTATAACACATTTGTAACACAACATAATCATAATTTATTATTCTCTTTGACCTAGGTAAAACCTTTAAATGAAACTGTAAACCAGGAGTTTTCAAATCCAGTGAAACCGTTCGACATTCGACTGAACGCCCTGGATTTTCAGGACTTTCAGAGCCATCTTAGAAGGCCGATAATTACTTTGCAAAACGTCGTGTTCCATAAATCCCTTACAGACAGGTTTATTGATACCTTTAAGGAACAAATCGCCCAAAATTCGCCCTATGAAACTGATAGGGTAAATTTTTGAAATTTGAGTTATATTTTTTTTACATATAAATTATGTGATTTACAAAGGTAATTTTTGTGTGCAGGATTTGGAGTTGTGTATTGGGTGCATGGCAGTGGAATCGAATGTAAAATTGTATAAACAATGTGGAGATAGTTCGTCTTCAACAAATTCTTGTATGGATTGTAGGTGTCGGCCAATGTGGTGTGTCGCTTGTATGGCAAGATGGTAAATTTTGCTTATTTTTGACCTTTTTTTCCATTTAAATGGGATTACATAATTTTTGTTTTATGTGAAAGTGAAAATGGGAATAATGAACTTGATAATCAGAGAATATAAAAACAAAAAAATAATGCGTTTACCTAATAAAGGAGATTTTTGAAAGTGAAGTTATTAATAAAAATAAAAAAAATAAAATAAAAATAGAACGGAAAAAAAGGCTAGGATAACGTAGAAAAAAATTTTTTGGCAAAATTGTTTTAACCGAATTATTAATGAAAACAAAACTAGGATTTACGAAAATGTTGAATATCGAGAAACTTTGAATTCTAGAAATTCAGATGAAAAATTATTGGAATATCAAAAAGTATTTTGAATCATCAACAAACTAAAGAAATACTGAAAGTATTAGAATTCTATGAAAAAACTGTTTTCTGAATAATCTGAACAAATATGTACTATCTATAAAATTTAGAATTTTAAACAATTAAATCTAAAAAAAACGTAGATGAAAATACAAGAAAATACAAAATACTGCGTTGATTTATTGATCATGATTTTCAAAAATAAATTAATCTATAAAAAGTATGAAAATAATCTAAAATCTACTCTCAAATTTAAAAGTTCAAAGTTCTCAAATTTAAATAGAACATGGATTCCTCATTTCACTGACATGAAATAACAGCAATCTTGGCTTCAAAAAAATTATACTTAATTATTTTTGGCTAGTATAACGGAGAAAAAAATATATTTTGGTCATTTTTTTCACATGTGATTAATAAAAAAAAAATGAGTATACGAAAATGTTTTATATTAAATGAAAATCTAAAATTATATAACTTCGTTTAAATATAATTAGGATTAAAAATAATTATATAAGAGTTACAATATGTAATGAAATATATTATATTATTTGAATAATCTAAAATTATATATATAATTTTATGATTATTTTTAGGTGTTATAAATAAATTGCAGAAATACTAGAAGTATTAGAATTCTATGTAAGAACTATTTTCTGAAAAATCTGAACAAATATGTAAATGATGTATAAAACTTAGAATTCTACACCATCGAATTCTAAGTAAACATATGAAAAAATATAGAAATAACAGAAATTCATAAAAGTACTATAAAACGCTACAAACTTTTATAAATACTTAAAAAAGTAAGAAAATATAAAAAATCTACGTCAATCTAAATTTAATATACATTTTTAAAAATACTATTAAAATTTAAATTCTAGAGCATTGAATTGTAGAAATCTGTAAAGCAATCTACAAAGAAATCAGAAAATTATAAAAATACTAGAAACCCAAAATCGATAATTTTAATACTTTAACATCGAATTTCAGAAATCTCTTAAGAAAAATCATAAATTCCAAGAAAGTTATAAAAAAAACTAAAATACCATGTAATACGAAAAAAATATATGAATAGCATTAAAAACGGGAATTTTAGAAATTCCTGAAATTCTCATAAGATATATTTGGGATCTTATGATTTTCAATATTTTTGTCGATCTGGTTTCCGTTTTTTTAATGATATTTTAATTGTGATATTTAAATAACTATCTATAATTTTTATTTTGATAATTTTATATAATTTATAAATATAATATTTATATAAATAATAATAATAATAATAATAATAATAATAATAATAATAATAATAATAATAATAATAATAATAATATAATAATAATAATAATAATATAATAATAATATAATAATAATAATAAAATAATAATAATAATAATAATAATAATATATAATTAAGTATGATTGATTATATATTATATTATGAATTGTCTAATAATAAATTATATATAATTTTATAACTATGATGTTTTTATTGTGCTTTTTAAGTCACTATGGTTAGAATTTCATCTTTTTCTAACACTTTCAGTATTTTTTATATTTTCTAATTTTGATACAATTTGAAGTGTTTTTGATATTAAGAATTTTCAGTATGTTTATAAATTTTGAAGAAATTATTAACGACATAAATTTTTTTCTAAAACCACTCTCGAACATTTTTGCTGCCTACAAAAGTATTTTTAATACACGATTTCGTTGAAATTCCAGGTTTGCCTCCAGACAAGATGAAAATGCTCCTGAAACTTGGTTGTCTTCAAAATGCTCGTGTCCAGTTTGCAGGTCCCAGTTTTGTCTGTTGGATGTCAGTTATGTGAAAAAGTCAAACACCGTAACGTAACGTTATTTTGATTTTTTTTTTTGTACATACAAAATTTTCCGTGCCTTGAACATGTTTAAAAGTTGTGCTTCACAGGAGACTACAGACAATGTTTAGTAATGAAAATTTTGTAATCGAATGTTTGAGAGTTACTTTTCGTTTTTAATCGAATTCTAATCATAATTCAACTTGTGCAATTTTTAAATCCTCTGACTTTTGTATTTATAAACTAAGCGAAAACGTTTCATGTAAAATACGCGCGTGTATTATTTTTTTACTGATAATCATGTTTGTTCTAAAGTGAATACTGTGAGAATAAAGTAACTTATCATTTAAAATTGTTTTTCCTTGAAACCTTGTTCCATGATTTATTACACTCTTTGAATAAAAAATTGATGATTAATTTATTCAATATTCAATGACACAAGACTAGTGGTGAATAGTAGTAACTATCGAAAAAGTATTTGCATGAAATTTATTCATAATTCGAAGCACATGTTACATTCTGTTAATGATTTTTTGCAACGTGAAACATGATGATTAGCACTGTATACATAAAAAATGTTTTAACATGTCAATAACTGTTCAAAAAGGCCGATGTTATTGTGTAGGAAATGACAAACAAAAAGAATTTTTTACCTTAATTTTATGTTAAAAACAAAAAATTTCCGTTTTGAATTTCGGGCACTTCCATTTTACGTCACTTGAATGGCCAATCATGGCCCAATTTAAAGTCCATTTGGAAAGGTAGATGCTGATTGAAATAATTTGAATGATTACATATTTTCTACATACATGGTCAATTGAAGCCTTCTCTCATACTATAATATTCTGAATCTTTGGTTTCATCAGAATTAGTTTTCCTGGTTGTTTATACTTGCAATTAGTACTTAATTATCATAGTTATCATCTTTGTCCACTTTTTTTTTCAGTGAATTGACAGTTGTCTCATCAACAAAAGGTGCCAATTTTACAACGAAAGCTGTATTCTTGGTTTTTTGACCTCCAGATTCGTTAAAATCAGGATATTTATCTTTTTCCACCTCTGTCTTATTTTTTTCCTGCGAATTGACAGTCCTTTGTTCAAAGTAATCTATTTTTTCAGCATTTTCTTCATTCTGCGTTTTTACCATTTTATCTTCTTGAGCTCCGTTGATTTGACGAACGAATAAGTAAGGTGCATTATTTACTATTCCATTTTTATACTCGTTCCCACGATTTTCTCCCATTTAAGTTACACTTCTATTGTAAACACTATCCCGAACTTAAGTTGTTACATTTTGATCATCCTTTGCCAGATTTTGAGCAGTTGTCACATTGGTACGATCTTCCATTATTTTAGGTCTCTCAGTTTTAGTAGTCATTTCTACAACATTCTCCATTTCCTCTTTTAAAACCAAATTAGCAATTGTTGTACTTCTTTGGTCTTGAAACATTCCCGTAGTATTGCTTTGCAAATGCGAATCATCAGTCTGATTGACTGGATGAGGCCCACTTTGGACAGCATTTGCAGGTAAGTTGGTTTCGGTGGATGAATGTCGCTCGCTCAATTTTTCATTAACTTTCTTTTTCAAATAGTTCTTTCCTACTTCAATTATTTGTTTGACACCGGAGTTTGAATCGCCTTGTTCATTCTGGTTTTGAAGTTTGGTTAATGCTCTTACCACAACATTCTTTTCTCCAACTGCGAGTTTTTTCCAAAAAGATTTAGATGTGGTTGTTTCTAGGTTGTACTGGTAAGAGTTGTTTCCAGAATTGTACGAATTGTGGTAATTGCTTGTGTTGTATGGTCTGAGTCGAAAAGTCCTTTGCCACTTTTCGCAAATCTCAAAATCAAAAAAGATATTTGAGTTAGAAGTTTCAACCAATCAGATTTCTCAGATTTCAAACTCGAATATCTTTTTTGATTTTGAGTTTTGTGAAAAGTGCGAAAGGACTTTCGGTTCAGAAAATTATGAAAAAAATTTTGGTAGAGTGCGGTTCCTGGTTTTCATCATCATTTGTTGAAAATGTGCATTTATTGTTTAAATTTCAAAGTTGAATAACTTTTTTATTCTTGAGTTTTATAGAAAGTAAAGGACTTTTCGACTCGAAATTCAAAAAGTATTACTGGATTTTTTATTAGCGCAGGGACTTATAGGTACACCCTATATATTTTATAAAAAATAAAAATATGTACCCATGAAGGCTGAGAAAAAAGATTTTAAATTTAACGTTAGAATATATATTATTTTCCATTAAAAAAACAACACTTAAAAAACTTGAGATATGCATACGTTGAGAAATATAAACAAATTTTATAATTTTGTAAATAGTTTTATGGAGTAGCTTCATGTAAACGTCAAACTTGTGTAAACATTTTATCAGTTTAAAAAAATAGTCACTTTGAAAGAAATAGAAATTTTCGCGTAAATTCAAACAATTTCTGTGAATTTTTTTCAAAAGATAAAAAACATCAAACTTGAAAATTTACAATGTGTAAATATTTCATAGGTGCGGATGAACAGTCAATATACAAAGTTAAACCTTCACTTTTCATATTTTTATTGTATTTTTTATTCTAACAGCAGAAATTTCCGGATTCATGATTATATGCGGGTCATTTCAAATGAAATCGTCCAGACAGTTAGGGTTTTTTTTTTTTTTTAATTTTTGCATCGAAATCGAAGAGACACGTATTTTTTTCTTTTTGCTTGATTTTGAGTTTTTTCGCCGTGGGAAATTTTGAAAATTTGTCTAAAAACTTGATTTTGCGCTATTGACGCATGTTAATTTTTATTTTCAATGCGAAAATTTGCGAAAAAGTAACGGATCTTTAAAACTTTTTTTCTTCTGTTTTTAGGTAAAAGGTCCTTCTAAAAGAAAAAAAATCTGAAACATATTTATGAAAAAAGTTTTATTTATATCGTTATTTCAAAAAAAAAAAAAATGAAAAAATTTTCGACTTAAAAAATTTCGAATAGCATCAGTTTTTTTTCCTTTATATTTTTTTCCTAAATAGAAATAAATATGAACAAAATTATGTTGTATCCTCTATTAGTAAAAATTCGTTGTTTAGGTATTATAATTTTTTAAAGTCAAAGTGCGAATTATTCAGGAATTTTAGGCTTCATTCATAAAAAATGCCATTATTTCACCTAAAGTAGCTCAATTGTTATGATTTTTTTTTTTGCTATCAGTTCAGGTTCATTCTATAAAAGAACATTTTAAAGTCAAGAAAATTCCCGGAAATTTTATTTCATTATTTCTCTTTCAAATGTACAAGAAATCAAATGAATTTCAGCAAAAAAATTTTTACAGTGCTTCGATTTTTCCATTCTTAATGTCTGATTTCAATCGGTACTATAAATTGACGTACATCACGAGCATTTTGAAAAAACTTTACGTTCCATTTCAGAAAAAAGGTTTTTAAAATACATAAGCATGTCTTAGTATAAAAAAAATTTTGAATATTTGAAAACGTGTGTTGCGTTAATGAAAAATAAAGAAAATCAATACTGGGCAAGAAGATTGAAAACAAAACCGATATGTAGATTAGAGGAACATACCAGTACGAATGAACTTTCGTACAATGAATATCGATGTTTAGAAATATTTCTTTAACCAAATGGGCGTAAAAAATACATTTTAAATTGCCATTATTTCACATGAATGATTCTACTGTCGACTCTCTTGATTTTTCATTAATGCAACACACGTTTTGAAATATTCAAAATTCATAAAAGTTTAGACATGCTCATACAGTTTTAAAACATTTTCTTCAAGATGAAACATAAAATAGGGGAGACTGGGGCAAAATGCGCGGTTTACGAAATATTCAATTTGCATTATCGTCAAAACGGTAATCACTGGACACTTGCAATTTTTTCCATATATGGCTCTAGTGTCGAGTATCGAACGTCAGTAATTGCGTCTTATTTGTTTGTTTATTTTTTTGGTTATAAAACAAAGTCTGTTTCAGTCACTGTGTTTTGAATATTTGTCTGAAAAGGAACTTCAATTTCTCCGTAATTTTTTTTATCAGAATTGATGGTAGCTGAGTTTTTACAGTAATTCAGGTGCAAAAAAGACGAAAACGTGATCGGTTCGGTGAAATTTTCACTCGTTTTCGAATCACACGATGATAAGCCGGAAATGAAGCCATGGGGCAAAATGCGCAGTTTTGCGTGGGGCAAAATGCGCAGTGCTTGTTTTGTATTGTTTCGCTGTGTTCGGTCATGTTACGCTATTTCTTTCACTTTTTTGTTGTTTTACACTTTTTTTTCGTCAAATTGTTTCTACACCCAGGGTCAACAATACAACACAGTGTATTGATGGTGGAAAATTATTCGAAGAGTGCAAGACTGTCCGCGAGAGGACGTCTGCGAATTGCGCGTTGAAACGCTTTTCTGTTACTCGACGGACACTCGATCGCTACGTACAAAATTTTAGTTCTTCATAAATAAAAATTTTTAGAATCAAATTTTGTTTTTAACAAAAAAATTTTTCTTGATATTGTTAATGAAATAATTTATTTTGTGTTTCCCACAATTTTTTAGCAATTAACCTCGTGAAAACCTTATTATTCGGAATTGCGCATTTAGCCCCACAGGTTGCGCATTTTACCCCAGCATGAGGCGAAATACGCAGAAAATCGTTTGTTTTTTTTAATAAATATATGAGGCATAAGGTTCAACTAAAACTAAAGTTGCCTGGGGCTGAATTCTAACCACATATGTGGCTACAATATAGTGCCATTTGCAAATCCTCTCAGCCCTTATGCTGCCTCAAAAATTGAATAATATCAAAAACTGCGCATTCTGCCCCAGTCTCCCCTATTGATTAAGTAATTTGGTAAATAATCAAATTATTTGAAATAACGCACTCGTGTGGAATTAAAAAAATCAGAATTCGTTAAAAATGAAATTCGGTTCTTTGAAAATACTCGTGATGCACGTCAATATATTATAATACCAATTAAAATCAGACATTAAGAATGAAAAAATCAAAGCACTGTAACAATTTTTTTGCTGAAATTCATTGGATTTTTTGTACATTTGAAAGAGAAATAATGAAATAAAATTTTCAGAAATTTCTTGACTTAAAAATTTTCTTTTATAGAATGAACCTTTAACTGATAGCAGAAAAAAAAATCATAACGATTGAGCTACTTTTGGCGAAATGATGGCATTTTTTATAAATGAAGCCTGAAATTACTGAATAATTTGCATGATGACTGAAAAATTATAATTCCCAAACAACGAATTTTGGCTAATAGAGGATACTACATAACTTTGTTTATATAAATTGTATTAAAGAAAAAAATATGAAGGAAAAAAAATTGAAGCAATTAGAAATTTTTGAAGTCACAAATTTTTTCATTTTTTTTACCAATCACGTCATAAATAACATTTTTTTCATAAATATCATGTTTCAGATTTTTTTCTTTTAAAGGGCTCTTTTACCTAAAAACAGAAAAAAAAGTTTTAAAGATCCGTCACTTTTTTGCAAAGTTATCGCATTGAAAATAAAAATTAATATGCGCCAATAGAGCAAAATCAAGCTTTAAGACAAATTTTCAAAAATTTCTCACGATAAAAGAATTCAAATTCAAGCAAAAAGAAAAAATACGTGCCCCTTCGATTTCGATGCAAACACTAAAAAAAAATTTCATACAAAAAAAAAGACATGACCGTAACTGTCTGGACGATTTCATTTGAAATGACCCATGCTTCAATTATATCGTACGAGTTAGGTGGTGCTACGTATTGACGCTAAGTCCATGGCTGTATTCTTCTGTATTCCGCGTGAATTCGTACGTCGAACGCACTCGCCATGACATGCCATGGCTTGCCACGGCATCGTGCGCGCACGAACTCTGATGCCATGTCCGCTAACGCACAGTCGTGTCTACTTATGAATTTTTATGGCGTATTCGCTCATGAACGTAGAAGCATGGCTTACATGACGTGAAATTGCTAGAATTTGTCAGTCATGGCTGGTCATGGCTAGTGGGACTTCAGAGTGAGATGCCCCTCGCGAAATAGTGATGTCTGGCGCATTGTGATATAATGCGATACGAAGTAATGATGTCTGGCGCGTTGCAAAACGAAGTAATGATGTCTTGCACGTTGCGAAACGAAGTAATGATGTCTGGTGCGTTGCAATACGAATTAATGATGTCTGGCGATAAAGATATTGTTACACAACGCGTCTGGTCATAGAAAAAACGTTTAATACATATGTTGAACAGGAACGGATCTAGAAAAAAATTTTGGGGGAGATTCGATTACGGAAGACCCTATTGTTACGTCATGTATAGGTATATTAAGATTTGTGGGAGTCTGATATTTCAGGGGTGATCCGAACCCCCAGGACCACCCTCCTGGATCCGTCCCTGATCTTGAATGATACGAGTCTCATTGATAACACGATAATTTCGTAAATTACTCACGTAATAACAATTTGTATTACGTTTTTTATATTTGAAACATGATTTGTGACTGGATACTTTGATGTACTACAATAAGAGTTGATAAACATTGGAGCGAAAATAGATTTCGTAATGAGCTGTTTCGACTGTATATAAGCTCGACTCGTCCTCGATTATTCCACAACTCTACAGGTTTCCAAAGAGTAAAAACTATACTGGAAATATGTGTTTCAAGGTGAGTGAAAAATATCCATCATTTTAGAGTAAATTTACGGAAATAAAATGAAAAAATGAACTCTACAATTCTCAACATAGGAATTGAAGATTTTTTTATTCAAACTTTTGCAAACTGTATTTTTTGGTTAATGTAATAATGAACTTTTGATAATAATCTACAAATCCCCCTGTTTTCTCATCTGCAGAGCGTTTTCCTGGGTTTTCTGCTGATTCTTCATACCCATCAAATAATCAATGGGCATCCAACCAAATTCTTTACACCCAACGAGGAACTCAACAATGAGGATAGCAACAACAATGTTTTAAAAATATTTGAACAAACTATCCATCAAAATCCAGAACCATACCAATCATCAGAAGTTACCGAACCACATTCATTTGGAAAAAGGTATCATGAACACAAACCAAAGTTGAAGGTTATGTTGATGAGACAACTGTCAAACCACTGAAAGAAAATAAAACAACAATGAAAAAAAAAGAATATACTGAGTATAACGATTCCAAAGATCAAACAACCGAGAAGGCAGATTTCGTGAGAAAATTTGAATATGATTATTATGAGACCCTTCTAAACTCATTGAAAGTAAATGAGGTAAAAATGGGAGAATATCAATATCCTGAATATCACGAATCTAAAGATCAAACAACCAAGAATACAGATTCCGTAGAAAAACTTGAATATGATGATGATGAGATAATTGTCAATCCACTGAAAGAAAACTGGACAAAAATGGAAAAAGAAGAATATCCTGATTATAACGAATTCAAAGATCAAACAACCAAGAAGACAGGTTTCGTGGGAAAATTTGAATATGATTTTGAGACCCTGCAGAATATTAAGGTGTGGGAGAAGGGCTTCAAGATACCACGAATGCAGAAAATAGCGTACTAATTAATTGTTATCAAAGATTCAGACAGTTCATTGAAAAAATATGTGTTATGAAGGTAAATTTCTTCGATTGACTAAATATTGTACCATGAATGGACATTCATATGACATCAAATGTGTGTTTGTGAACGATTTTTTATTGTGAAATTATTATAACTTGATCTATTTAGACCTTCATGTTTCGGGTATACGAGAATTCTGAATAAAATTTGATTATCTTCGAAATTCATGTTTCGCGTTGTATAAGAGCAAAACTTTTGCTGTTAAATAAACTTTATGCAAAAGTTTTACCGATTTGTGTTATTTTTTATATCAGAACTGATCACTTCCAACTTGATCCAACGATTTCATTAATTTTTTGTGAATGAATATATAACGAAAACGATATGCAAAATCAAGCAGAGTTTTTTCACAAATTTTTAATTTGTTCGAATTATCGACGATTATAGAGATTCCTAAAGGTGAATATGTTCTATCATGTTTATAATATCTAACGTAACACAATTTAGATAAAAAATTGTCCAGCTGATAACGATTTTACGAAATTTTGAATATTTTTCGAGTAAGTATCTTGATTTTCATTTGAATACGATAAAACTATAGTATTCACATACAAAAAAAAAACACAATCTGCTATTTTTATGGTCATTCGAATAGTTTCAAATCTTTCGGTTTTTACTGAAATATTCGACATGAATTTCAAAATTTTTCATGTTTTCTCATCTCCCTATTTTGTCAATACCAAAAATCCTGCAAAGTATTAAAAACTTTTTTCCCATGCATCCGTAAAAAAGGCCACTTTATTTCTATGGAATGCGGGAACAAAAGCCCCTTTTTGGGGTACTCGGAAATCAGCGGG